>QLPG01015787.1:0-14455 GCA_003314385.1 Gomphus sp. MG54 | reverse complement strand
GGTGAAACGAACCGAGGAGTGCGGATGGCAGATGTGCCGAGCCAGGACCGGCACACCAAGTGTTATGCAGGCAATGTGGGCACTTGGTCGTGGATATAGAATAATTGCTCGGTCGGCACTGCCGGTGGATGAGTCTCGGTATGTGGACTTGACACAGTTCAAGTATGTACCTGGACAAAGCAACTGCTATTGCCGTCGGATTCTATTCAATGAACCAGATTTTGTTGGGCAGAAATCCAAACTTGAGGAGCTTGTTGAATCATGTAGGTACCAGATGATTTTCTATACAAAATTCCATTGTGAGGTCAGCTTCATTGAACAATGCCGGGGATTTGCTAAGAGGGTGTACCACAAGTTTCCTGCATCATCATCAGAAGCTGATCTTGAAAGAAATGTTATTCTTGCTCTGAATGCTGTGCCTTTAGATTCAATGAGAAGGTATGTCATGCACTTATGTATCTGTCATTCTCCCATTGCATTTTCATCCTGTTTCATTCAGTCATTGACACTTGTTTCTTTCAGATTCTCTGCAAGATCATTATGGTTTATGGTGTCAAGTCCACATACCGAGACCCATCCGCCGGCAGTGCCGACCGAGCAATCATCCTATATCCACGACCAAGTACCCGCGTTGCCTGCATAACACTTGGTGCGCCGGTCCCGGCTCGGCACATTCGCCATCCGCACTCCTCGGTTCGTTTTACCTTGGGACTTCATGTCCTTGTATTATCCTCAGACAAAACCCCATTGTTTTATACTCGGCCACTCCCTATTGTCCCATCTTGAGTCACGCCCCTATTGTCCTGTCTTTTATTGTTCTGTCCCTGTTTTGCATTCCTTGTTCTAATTTTGTTCATTGTGGACAATAACCACATGCTCTGCATACCTTGTTGTCCCACATTCCTTATTCCACATGTTGCTTCTTAACCTATATAAGTAGGACATGCATGTACATACTTCTTCATTCTGGGTATCGACTAGGCTTAGGCCCTTCTACCTTCTTCTCCTCTGTTAAGTCCTCGACTCGGGCCGGCATCCTCAGCATTCCCCCAAGTATCTGTCTGTTGCAAATACAGTGGCACGCACGGCAAGTAGGGCGCAACGCACGAGTACGTTGAAGCCAACACCACTACTCTTGGCCTGCAGGACTTGGCCATAGTCCGCCCGACCTTTCAACAACACCCCTCGGCAGTACCGAAGTCCGTCAGTGTCAGGGGAACCCCCGTGTTCTTACCCCGACCGACGGCAGTTCGCCCATACACCGCACCCGCCAGCCGAAAACCGTTCGACCTACTCACGGCAGTACCGAACATACCGCACGCCGAACCATCAGTCCTGTTGGCGAGTACCCCCCAGAAGAGCCAGCTGCACCCCTTGGCCCCCTTTTCGTCATCCGCCCCCAGGGTCGAGACCCTGGCGGAACTTCCCGGTCGGCAAGGAGAGTGATGCCCGATAGAGCGCGGAGCGCCATAGAGACGATGCTTATATACAGTAGTCAGTGGGCGAAGGGTTCCCTAGAGTTTTCTCTTTGGATCCCCCTTCGCCAGGTAGGCTAGCCCCCATGTATTAGGTACTATACTAAATCTTTGGATCCCCCTTCGCCAGTGCGCCGCCTTAGGGTAGAACGCCTGCTTAGGTTGCCCTTACAGTAGGGTGCAGTCATTTTGTGTACGATACTGCTGTCTGTGCATAGGTTCTGAAATTGATGACTGACATATTTGCAGCCATTTTCCGTTCTAATGCATTTGACCATGATCTTTTTCTGTCATAGTAGCCAAGCAATGTATTCCTTGAACAATGTGGTGATAGTCGAGCATTCTTTGTTCTTGAGAAAGTCAATCTTGGCTAGTCTAGAGGTGGAGTTGATCCATGTAACGAAATACTTGAAGCTGTTGAAGGACATTTTGAATGGTCCACACATGTCTGACACTATGATATCACCAATGTTAGCGGGTAGCCTTCAACATGTAAGAATAGCAATCATATCTGCTTTCTGAACAGGCAATCTGTGCATTGAGGTATGGGTCCCATGTGAGCCTGTGGGTGGAAACCGATAGCTGTCTGCTTTTTCTTCATGTTTTTGATGGTTCTGTAGTTTGTGTGTGCTAGCCTGTGGTGCCATATAATGAGATTGGAGGGTTCACCAGAAAACTTGGCCATTTCTGGTGCATCGCTGGGAATCCTGACTGCGAGAAAAGCAAAGAGATTGTTTTTGTAAAAGCCATATGCGATGGCTTTACCGGCATGAGATAGATACATGCTGTCTCCTCCAAATACTGTGCCAATGTTTCCCTTGATCATCCTACCCACAGATAGTAGATTAGTTTGTAGCTTAGGCACGTATATTACATTGAGTAGTGTAATTTGAACATCATCCAATCTATATTTGGGGTCTGAAATAATCCTTATTCAGATGGTGCCTTGTTTAGTGGCCATGGAGATATCACCGCTTGCAGTTTGAATTTTGACCAGTGGACAATCATGTAAAGACTCAAATAAGTCTATATTGCTGCATAAGTGACTTGAGGTGGCTGTGTCAGTGAGCCAGCAGTGAGCCTTATCGTCTATAGACATGAGTGCCTTGGTGGTGATGGAACTGAAAACTAGCTTGGTTGCAATGGCCGTGTCATTTGTAACAGTGGCCACAAATAGAAAGTCATCATTGGTTGGTTTGGGTGTCTTTTGCAGTGTCGGCTGAGAAACTGGCAGTTGACTGGTTACAGCATTGGTTTGCTGTATGGCCAGGAGGTTTTGCATATAATTTGTTCTCCATGGCATTGGTCTGGCTGCTCCCCCACCGGGTGCCCAACATCTGGATACAGAATGTCTGTTCTTGCTGCAGTTGTGGCACTGGAAAGCCAGCCTCCTATTGTTTCTAGGTAGAATCAGTTGCTGAGGTTGCTAGAACTATTGATACAGCTGGGACTGCTGGTTGAGCTGGTACAGTTGGGCCAGTGATGGATGTTGAGTCTGTTGATTGTGTTGGTGTTGTTGCTAGGATTGTGTATTATGATGAGCAACGGTGAGTTGAGCAGGGAAAACTGCCAATTGTCTTTGTGGTCTTGCCTGAGCAATGAATGCTGATACACCATGAGTCTCCATCTCTAGCACAATTAGATCTGCTTTGTGTGCCTCAAGATGAGTCTCTATTTCCCTGTCAAGCATGCGTACTGAGACCCATTCACTCGGCAGTACCGACAGGACGACCATCCCATATCCATGACCAAGTGTCCGTGCCACATGCATAACACTTGATACACTGGTCTTGCCTCGGTACATCTGCCATATACACTCCTTGTCCTCACCTTTGGTCCGTCTCACCTCGGGACTTTCCCCCTTGTATTATCCTCGGTCACAACTTCATTGTTTTATACTCGGCCACTCCTTATTGTCCTATCTTGAGTCACAACTCTATTATCCTATCCTTTATTGTGTTATTCCCATTTTGCATTCTTTGTTCTAATATTACTTGTTGTGGACAATGACCGCATGCTCTGCATACCTTGTTGTCCCACATTCCTTATTCCTGTCAAGCCCCCGATTCCAAGCTCCGGTTCACTCGGTAGTACCGACCAAACAACCCTTGCCTTTTAGTCTCACACACCAGTGACAAGTCATCCCTCGCCAGTACATGGTCTTGGTCTGGTACATTTGGCTCATCAATGGTTCACTTTCCTCATCCTGTCTCCTCTATCCTTTGTCATTCCTTCATTCCCCTTCTTTCCCTGTCCTTCCCCTTGCCTGTTTACCCTCAGGATATTCACTCTTTGTTGCCACTCGGCAGTGGCCCTATTGTTTTATGTTTTGGCCACTCCCATTTTTCTATTCTCACTCACTCTTTTGTCCTCGGCCATACTTTATTGTTCTATTATCATCCACATTCCTTGTTCTATTCTTGATCATTGTGGACAATACCTCCACATGATTCTTCATACCTTATTGTTCTCCATTCCTTGTGCCACTCTGTTCCACATCTCACTTATTAGCCTATATAAGTAGCCAATGTATGTAGATGGTTCTTCGTTCTGGAAATCAACTAGGTTTACGCCTTCTTATCCTCCCTCCTCCTGTCCCAAGTCCTTTACCTGGGCCAACACTCTCGGCACTCTCCTAGGTATCCCTCTGTCCTAAATTGGTGGCATGCATGGGAAGTAGGGCGCAACGCACGAGCACGTTGAAGCCATGCCACTATTCCCAGCCTGCAGGACTTGGCCACTCCTCGGCATTCCCGGAGCCTGACAATTCCACATGTTGCTTCTTAACCTATATAAGTAGGACATGCATGTACATATTTCCTCATTCTGGATATCAACTAGGCTTAGGCCCTTCTACCTTCTTCTCCTCTGTTAAGTCCTCGACTTGGGCCAGCATCATCAGCATCCCCCCGAGTATCTGTCTGTTGCAAATACAGTGGCATGCATGGCAAGTAGGGCGCAACGCACGAATACATTGAAGCCAACACCACTACTCTTAGCCTACAGGACTTGGCCATAGTCTGCCTGACCTTTTGCCAACACCCCTCAGCAGTACCGAAGTCCATCAGTACCCGAAGCTTGACATTCCCTAGGTATGCTGGTGATCATCCATATCACTTGTGCAATTGGCCTCTAAGATTCTGGTATGTTCCTGAGTAGTGTGGCAGCATGAGTGGAGTTGGCAATTTCTTAGCCCATTTGTTTGAGTTGTTCTCTGTATTCCTTCATAGTAGTAATATAAGACCTGACTGACTGTCCTTCCACCATGTGGTAATGCTCGTATCATTTACGGATGATGCTGATTTTGTTGGGTCCTTGGATTCAAAGTGATTAAGTAATATCTTCCAAGCAATTGTAGTTTCTTCAATCTCGGTTTGTAGATCTGATGAGATACACATGAGGATCTGGTAGTATGTTGTGTTATTCTGTCAAGTACACGTACCGAGACCTGGTAATTTGGCAGTGCCAACCGAGTAACCATCCTATGTCCATGTACAAGTATCCATGCCACATGCACATCACTTGGTACACCAGTCTCGGCTTAGCACATCCACCACCTACACTCCTTGCCAATTACCCCTCATGCTCTACTTCACTCACCATCCATTAATCCCACACCATTCGCTCCATAATCCTCGACCCACCTTGCCTCAGGACTTCCTGTCCTTGTATTAACCTTGGCCATGGCCCCATTGTTTTATATCCTGGCACTCTCTATTTTCCTATCCCTGACCAAATTCCTATTATTCTATCTTTTATTGTTCTATTCCATTTGCATTCCTTCATTCTAATTTTACTTGCTGTGGACAATACTCCCACATGTTCTGCATACCTTATTGTTCCACATTCCTTCTTCCACATGTTGCCTCTTGAACCTATATAAGTAGGACATGTATATACATATTTCCTCATTCTGGGTATCGACTAGGCTTAGGCCCTTCTACCTTTTCCTCCTCTGTTAAGTCCTCGACTCGGGCCCACATCATCAGCATCCTTCTGAGTACCTGTCTGCTGCAAATTGGTGGTACGCACGACAGGTAGGGCACAATGCACGAGTACATTGAAGCCAACACCACTGCTCCCAGCCTGTAGGACTTGGCCATTCCCATCTGGTACCTTGGCATTTCCGAAGCTTGACATATTCCTGGTCTTCTACTCGCTTTGAAGTTGAGCAAGTGTGTCTATTCTGGTGGCTCTAGTAGGTTCCATGTCCATTCTATCAAGAATCCTGGCTAGGTCTCTTTCCTTTATCATAGCTATCATCTTCCTCTTCCATGACCCCTAATTCTCCCTGTCTAGCTCTTCAAGGCTGTGGTGAAGAAGAAGAAAAAGCCCTTCCTCAGTGAAAGGCATAGACAGCTGAGGTTGGCCTTTGCTTTGAAGCACAGAGAGTGGACTGTAGAGGACTGGAAGAGGGTTATTTAGTCAGATGAGACCAAAATCAACAGGTTTGGGTCAGATGGGAGGCAGTGGGTCTGGAAACAGAAGGGGGAGGGGTTGATTGAGAGAGAGGTACAGGGGACAGTCGGGTTTGGAGAAGGAAACATTATGGTATGGGGGTGTATGGGATGGAATGGTGTTGGCCAGCTTGCAGAGATTGAGGGGAAGATGGATGCTGATCAGTTTGTGTCCATTTTGGAGGACCACCTGCTGTCCACCCTGGAGGAAAGTGGAATTCCTAAGGAACAGGTAATTTTTCAACAGGACAATGACCCAAAGCACAAGTCAAAGAAGGCTAAGAACTGGATGGAAAATAACAATATCCCTCTCCTTGACTAGCCTGCACAGTCTCCAGACCTGAATCCTATTGAGCACCTCTGGGATCATGCAAAAAAACAGGCTTAAGGAGTATCCAACACCACCCAAGGGAGTTTGGCAAATTCAGGAGAGAGTAGAGGAGGTATGGAATAACATACCAACAGAGGTGTGTCAGAATTTGATAGAGAGTATGCCTAGAAGACTTGAGGCAGTAATTAAGGCCAAGGGGGGCAATGCCAAGTACTAGAATTGCAACTTACTATTTCTCTGATACCCTCTTACAAAACTGAGTCAATGAGCCCTTGATTTGAATTGCCCATATCTTCATCACCCCTGACCAGAATTACATAATTTGTCAATGGTTGCATAGCCCTGATCAGATTCTTTCTTTGATGCACCAACATTACAAAGTCGTGGGCCTGAGAGGAAGCAAGGTCACATTCGGGGTGGAAGGTGATGTTTGGGTGATAGCCTTTGTTGGCATAGAAGGGGGAGATTCCCGTCGTTACATTGGGAGCATTGTTGTACGCAAATTCAGCGATGGGCAATAGTTTGGACCAGTTGTTTTGCTGGTAGTTGCAATACACTCAGAGATACTGTTCGAGGGTTTGATTCATGCGTTCAGTTTGTCCATCCCCTTCGGGGTGATATCTTGACGTGAGGTGAAGCTTCATGTCCAAGGCTTTGCCGAGGGATCGGAAGAACGAGGAGATGAACTCGGATCCTTGGTCCGAGGTAACATGTGAAGGTACTCCATGTTTTGAGAATACATGTAAGACGAAGAGTCTGGCAAGGGTTGGGGCAGTGATTGTGTCGACGGTAGGGATGAAGAGGGACTGCTTCGTTAGGCAGTCTACGATGACAAGGATGGTGTCGTAGCCGTCCAAGGTGGGCAGTTTTTGTCAGGGGACGACCCTCTCCAAGTCCTGATGACAAGTCTGAGGTCCTATCTCGGACTCCTCCCAAGTCTGAGGTCCTATCTCGGACTCCTCCCAAGTCCAAGGTCCTATCTTGGACTCCTCTCAAGTCCGAGGTCCTATCTCGGACTCCTCCCAAGTCCAAGGTCCTATCTCAGACTCCTCCCAAGTCCAAGGTCCTATCTTGGACTCCTGTTAAGTTCGTGTGTCAGGCGCTTAGCTAGTACTTCCGAAGGAGCTTTCCAGGTTAGCATGAAGGTCCGTAATGGGGCCGAAGACCGAAGGCGGGGATTGGATGGACCACGGACGGGACAGAGGTGCCGGGAACTTAGGGTAGGTCACGGAAAGGTACTGTCCAGTCACTGAGGTGTTCGAGGTTGAAGGGACTTGGCTTCAACTTATGTGTTGCGCCCTCCTCGATCGTCTGTCCCTAATTTCAGAGAGGAGATGGAAGTTTACCGGAGTGAGTCGGAAACTAGGTGGACTAAGTTGATACTGGTACTAGCAAACAGTCTAGTTGACTGGGAGACTATATACATGCGACTATCCTTGTACTATCTTTGCCAGTCATAAAACAAGGGAAAAGGGAGTACAAGGTGTCAATATAAAAGAGAGAACAAGGGAGTGAGGTACGCGATAGTCCTGCACGTCGGTTATCAAAGTATTGAATCTTTGGTTGGAGACGGACTCGGAGATGGTGTCTCGGTCATGATGGGAATGGAAGCAGGAAAGGGGATTCTCGATCGGACTTGTCGGGGATGGAGATTATGGAAAACAATCCTTCGTCCTTTCGGTTGGAAAGGTCTCGGAATAGGGGTGGTGGTTGTGGGGGTTAGTGTGGGTTGTTGAAGGCATGGGCTATAACAACTCCTCCCAAGTCCGAGGTCCTATCTCGGACTCCCTCCAACTCCGAGGCCAGGAGACCCAGGTCTGAGGGACCACCGAGCAGGAGATAGGAATGATCTTAGCATGATGGCTGGAACTGGGAATAGGTGCCTGTGATTTATAAGCTAGTGCACAGACCACTTACATAAAGGGTATAAAAGAGGTTCACCAGCAGCAGAGATCCTTAGACTTTCCTCTTCGGATTTCCCCTGCTTAGGTGAGAGCCCTACATGTACTTAGATAGTAGCTATAATTGAACTTCGGATTTCCCCTGCTTAGATCTGAGAAGCCTGTGGGTAGGCTTTGGGTTCGAGTCCCATAGTCAGGCCTAGGAGGGCATCCAGGGCTGGGTGGTGTCCCGCTGGTTCCAGCCTCCGGCAGTTGAGATCAGTTCCGAAGGAGGGTCGCCCTTACAGTTTTTCTATGAAGTCCATGGAGATGGAGTTCCACGGACATTCGGGGATCGGGAGTTGTTTGAGTAGTCCATAGGGGCGGTGTCTCTGTGGTTTGGACCTCATGCATGTAGTACAAGATTTAACGTAGGACTTAATGGAATCTCAGAGTTTGGGCCAGATGTAGTCTCTTCGTATGAGTTCTAGTGTTCGATTCTGTCCGAAGTGTCCGGAGATCGGGTGATCGTGCTTGTCCTGTAGAACTCAGAGTCAGAGGTTTCCATGATCTGGGACGTAGATTATTTTATCGAGGAGGAGGAGTCCATCCTCGGAGATGGTCCATCAATCGGTGGGGTTGTCCATTTGGGACAGGCTGTGAGGTCTTCTCGGAGTGAGGTTCGGATGTCTTTATGGAGTTGTTCTACGTCCATGATCATTGCAGCTTGCATTACCGGAGTGTACAGGGAGGTGGCTCGGAGTGATGATACAAGTTGTTCCATTGTAAAGACTGGTCGGAGGTTGTGTAGATTGATCTTGGTATAGTTGCTTCCTCCCTCTTTAGGGTAGACATCCCATCATCTAGTCAGTGCGTTGGGCTTAGTGCCAAGGCGACCAGGTTGGAAGTGGATTACATGTTGAACTGGGAGAGATATTCAGACAATCGGACCTGCCGATGGGTGAGTAACTTAGTTGTTGAAAAATATTCTAAATTCTTGTGGTCGGTGACGATGTCGATCGGATCTGCTGCACCTTCTAGGTAGTGTCTCCAGGTTTTGAAGCCTTTGAAGATGGCCAGTAGTTCCTTGTTGTGTACGTCATAGTTCAGTTCTGGAGGGGTGAAGGTTTGGGAGTGGAAAGCTATTGGGTAGATGTCATTGTCTGTTGGTGATATGGTGGACAGGATTGCTGCGAGGGTGTAGTCCGAGGTGTCGGACTCGACAATGAGTTGAGATCTGGGGATCCACTGTTGTGTTGGGTCATGATTTTATTCCCCTGCATTTGTGTTTTGCACTTGCATCTTTGGTTCTCTTTTGCACTTTTCTCTTTTGCATGTGCGTTCTCTGGCGCTTAAAATAAGCGCCCATAACGAGGCACCATTGCACACCTTTGGGCCTTGTCTTTAGCATCCATATTGACAAGCCCCAAAGGTTAGTAGTTACTTTGTTATATACTTGTCTTTAGCATCCATATTGACAAGCCCCAAAGGCACTTGTTGCTCTGTGTGTCAGTTATCAGTCTTATTAGACCTTCCCTGCCAACATGTTGTAGGATCGGTGCCATAGTGAACGCCTTCTTGAGTGTTTCGAAGGATGTTCTGCAATTCTCAGTAAAATTCCACGGAGTATCTTTTCGTGTCAGATGAGTTAGCGGCACTGTGATGTCGGAGTAGTTGAAGATGAAGCGTCGGTAAAAGTTGGCAAATCTAAGGAAAGACTGAATGTCTTTGATTTTTCGGGGTTTGGGCCATTCCTGGATGACTTTGACTTTGTCATCGGCCATGGTCAGGCCCTTCAGAGAGAGAATGTATCTGAGATACTCCACGGTGTCGGTGTGGAAGAAGCACTTGTCTGCCCAGGCATATAAGTGGTTCGCTCAGAGGCGTCAGAGGACTTCCTTGACGTGGTTTCTATGTTCTTCTAGATTGTCGGAGTAGATCAGGATGTCGTCCAGGTATACTAGTATGGACAGATCTAAGAGGTTGGAGAAGACGTCATTCATGAATTGCTGGAAGGCAGCCAGGGAGTTGGTGAGTCCGAAGGGCATCACACTCCATTTGAAAGATCCATAGCATGTGTGGAAGGCGGTCTTCCATTTGTTGCCTTCTTGGATGCGTACCAGGTGGTAGGCATGTTGGAGATCTATCTTGGTGAATATTCAGGCCTTTCGGGGACTATCCAGGAGGTCGGAGATTCGGGGGAGTGGGTAGCGATCCTTCTTCGTTATCTTGTTTAGTCCACGAAAGTCGATGCATAAGCGTAGTGATCCATCTTTCTTTCGGGTGAAGAGGACTGGAGCATCCCCAGGGGAGCATGAGGGTCGTATAAACCCTGTGGATATGTTCTCATCTAAAAACTCTCGGAGGGACTTTAGTTCACTTTCGGAGAGAGAATAGATGGGACCGAATGGGAGTGATGTGCCTTCCTCCAGTTCTATCTTGAGGTCGTAGGGTCAGTGAGGGGCTAAGGTGTTGGCCCAAGTTTTGCTGAAAACGTCTTTGAACTTGTGGTACTCACTCAGAACGTTACTCAGGTCTATCGGACCTTCTTTGGAGTCTTGGCAGTCGGAGAGGAAGAGCTGGAAGGTTTGTCTACCTTCCATTCTTGATATTCGGGCAAAAGCTGCTGCGTTGACTAGGGCAACCTTTGGTGCCACGAGCTGTGGTTTCAGAGGGGATGGAGTTTCGGATGAGCGCAGAGTCGTAGCTGCTGGCTCGGATGGTACCTGGAGATTAGTTGTGGTCGGAGAGCCGAACGATATACTGCCCAATACCCAGTCAATCAATGGATTGTAGCAGGTGAGCCAGTTGTGTCTGAGGACTGCTGAGCAACTAAAATCCAACGGAGTTACGTAGAACGTAATGGTGTGTTGCTCCCCTGTTGGGAAGCGAACGCGGAGGTCGATGGCTTTTCAAATTACGGAGTTAGAGGAGCCATCGAAGAGTCGTAGTGGAATCGGAGTGATGTCATAGGTTCGGAGTTGATGCTTTACAGCATAGTCGGAGTCCAGGAAGCAATGAGTTGATCCTGAGTCTATTAGAGTGTCAATATACGTGGTTTCAAGGTGGAGATGGATGGTCAAGGAGTTTGGACTGGAAAGAGCGGATGCGTTGAGTCTCATCTCCATTGGTGCATCATTGGGTTCAGCGCAGCCCCTAACTGATGCTGGAGTCAAAGGGCTGCTTAGAGATTTTTTGACTCCGAGGTATCTTCTACTTCGGAGATCGTTGCCTCGGTTGTGTTTTCTACGATAGTTGTCGCACGTCCTTTGGCGGCGGCGGAGGTTGACTTGGGACATTCCTTTGCTACGTGACCGGTTCTTCCACAGAACAGGCAGAGGTTGTGCTCGAAACGGCATTGTTGTTCTTGAGGTGTGAGTTTGCTGTCTTTGCCGAGTTTTGTGGTCATGTCCGAGGTTGGCTTATTCAGGGTCTGGCTGGGGTTCGGAGGTCTGGTGCTCATACTTGCAATTGGAGCTGTTGGTGCCCTGTTCCTGTCATACGGACGTTCAGGGGCTTTGGACGTGGAGGCTTCCCGAGACATTTTGGAGCGCCTTTCCCAATAATGGGAGTCGATCGACTGAGACAGTCGTCGTAGATGCAGTAGGGAGTCGGGCTTTCCTATGTGGGTGATTTCATCTTTGATCCTATTGGGTAGGCCATTGTAGTATTGGCGATGGAGTGTGGAGTCTCCCCACTGAACGCAAACGGCGAGCCTGTTGAATTCCACCACGTACTTTGTGATGTATTGGTTGTCGCGCATTCGGAGGGCTTCGAGGTCAGCTTTGGCCTCTCCTTCTGGATCATGGGGGCTGAAGTTGGCTTTGAGTTCGGAGACGAATTCTTGATAATCGTAAAGCCAGTAGGGGTCTTCTTCGGAGGAGAGACCGGGTTTGAAGTAGTCCAAGGCAGTGCCCGTTAGATACGATAGTACATAGGTTACTTTGGCACTGTTGGAATCAAAGGCGTCAGGGCGATCTCGAAAGTTTAAGGTGCACTGCACCAGGAACATTTGTAATTTCTTGGCATCGGAGCCATTGAAGGGGTTGGGGTCTCGAATCTTGGTCCAAGCTGATGATTTCTTTGAGCCGGACAGATGTTTGGCTAACATGGTGATGGCTTCCGCCAAGGTGGCTTCACCAGGAGCATCGTCCGAGGGTGGCATTGGGTTCTCTCGGAGGGGGTTTGACGAGTGTTTGGATGGTGGGTCTGGGGCTGGTGGAGGGTTTGGTGGCGTATGGATGTCGGGTTCTGTGGCAGATAAGTTTGGGGTTAGGGATGTGTGGTGTACCAAGGCTTCCATAAGTCTTTGAACGGCTCTGATTCGTTCGCTGCATCTCATAGATGATCAGGAGTATGAGTTCAAATATACTGTTAGAGTCCGAGTTCGCATCAGGTCCGAGCTGATGTAAGTCGGTCCGAGTCGTGTATTTGGAGTCGTAAGGACTTGGCTTCAACTTTAATGTTGTACCCTCCTCGATCGTCAGTCCTTTATTTCGGAGGTTTGGAGAAGATAAGTTTTCGGAGTTCAAGAGTGAGTGGGAATACAAGTCGATATTCGAACTAAGGTATAGTACAGAAGTCTGGAGGTATTTATACATGCGATCCTTATTGTAACTAATTAGGAATGATCAAGAGAACAATAAGATGAACAAAAACGGAGTACAAGAAGAATATACATTGGTGTTACAATAAGACTATTGTTCGATGAAAAGGGAAGATATCCGAGGTCCGAGAATAACGATGCTGGTGGGGCTCAGAGATGGCAATGTAGGTTCGGACTTAGGGTTCCTTCGTAGCTCCCTATGTCAGATGTCCGGGATGTCAGAGTTATATCGTGGATATAACAAGTATGAATATCGACTTAATTCTGCATTGTAGTTTCCGATTAAGTTCCGGTAAACTTTCCGACTCTCTCTGAAATTAGGGACAGACGATCGAGGAGGGCATAACACATAAGTTGAAGCCAAGTCCCTGCAACCTCGAACCACTCATACCACCCTATACCATGAACAGTCTTAAGACCCCTGGTGCTTCCTAACTCCCGTCCCCATTCCAATTCTTATCCCAAGTCTGACCCTTAGTCTCTCCGCCCCCAGAGTACAAACCCACCCTTCGGAAACCATTCGGAATCCTCCGGAAACCCTTTTGGAAGCCTCTAGCTAAGTGCCAACATGCGGATTTAACACCTCATAGCCATGGTCAGAAAACTACTCAGTGGCCTTCTTGCATGTGTGCTTGGGGTCATTATCCTGTTGAAAAATAATGTCAGTAGGATCTTTACTATAATACTCCAGGCTAGCCTGAAGCTCATCATCCAAAATCTGCCTGTACAACTCCCCATCTATCCTTCCATCAATTTTGGCAGTATATCCAGGTCCTTTCCACAACATATGACCCTATACCATCATAGAACCTCCACCAAACTTCAGTGTTCCCTCAACTAGCCTATCATTCAAAGGCTCTCCAGCCTTTTTGTACACCCATCTCCTTCCATCTGACCCCAATCGATTGATTTTGGTCTCATCTGACCAGATAACACACTTCCAGTCCTCTAGAGTCCACTCCAGATGAGCTTCTGCAAACTCCCTCCTTGCCTTCCTATGCCTTGCACTAAGAAGTGGCTTCTTTCTCTTTACAACTGCCTTCATCCCAGCCTTCTTCAGGTTCCTCCTTACAGTCTTGGATGTCACTGGTTCATTGAGAATGTTTTTGGGCACCTGGGTACCCTGGGTTGCATTCTCAATCTTCCCTCTTTGCATGAGTGATATGATATGGTGGATGTTGGAGGGGGATATCTTGGATGGGCAACCACCAGTGGCCTTGGGTATATCAGAAGAGTGTTTCCTATAACTGGTAGAGATAGAGCCAACAGAGACACCAAGGTAAGAGGAGATGTAGTGGCTAGAATGACCAGTTTTGAGCAATTGGATGATAGAGTCAACTTTAGCAGCATGTTAAGTCCGCGTGTCAGGCGCTTAGCTAGTACTTCCGAAGGGGTTTTCCCGGTTAGTGCGAAGGTCCGTAACGGGGCCGAAGACCGAGACGGGAGTCGGACGGACTACGGATGGAGACGGAGGCACCGGAAACTTAGGGTAGGTCGCGGAATAGTTCAATCCGGTCACTGAGATGTTCGAGGTCGAAGGGACTTGGCTTCAACTTATGTGTTGCACCCTCCTCGATCATCTGTCCCTAATTTCAGAGAGGAGACGGAAGTTCACCGGAGTGAGTCGGAACTGGGTGGACTAAGATAATATTCGTACTGGCGAACAGTCTAGTCAACTGGGAGACTATATACATGCGACTGTCTTT
>QLPG01015785.1:0-11621 GCA_003314385.1 Gomphus sp. MG54 | reverse complement strand
ACGAAGTTACCCTAAGGATGTAATAGCAGATTTGGATATAAAGGAGTGAACGGAATTGCAAACAAATGAAAAGGAAATGAAACGTAATGAAAGATATTAAATGTAAATGAGTTTGGAATGGAAAAGCGAGCATGTGGAATGTGACGTAAATGAGTGGAGTGATTTGACAGGAGCATGTGACGCCAAGATGGATACACGAGGTGCATATAGTCCGTGGGCTGAGGGCGTAAATGTTGAATAGCAAGCGAGGGTGGAGTTGGGCTGAGTGGGCTGAATTGAATAGTCAGCTTGCCAGCGTACGGTTCCTGACAGTCTCTTGGAAAAGAGCTGAGGTCACAGAGTCACACAACTGAAAAATACAATGGCAAATTCAAACTCCAATCAAGGGCAGCTATCTGTTACAATGATGATAAAGACGTAATCGTATAATATTAAAATCTCCCAATGGTGAGGTTATTGGCGAGGTTCAGAGTTGGGGTTGGCTTCAACGTACTTGCATTATGCCCACTTGGATCGCACGGTCCCCAAATTTCGTAATAGCGAAGAGAGATGGAAATGAACAGAGGAACTTAGTCAAAATCAGGATTGATTTTCTGACTGAAGACTGAACTAATAGTACAAGGCCTTTTATACTACTTTCTAATCTATTAGGAGTCGAATAGATTCCTATAATAGAATGAGAAAGCCGAGGAACGTGAAAAGTGAGAAACAGAAATACTACGTCCCAATAATGATCTCCTCCATGACATTGTTGAGTGACGTGTCACTCAGATTCCCAACGAAGTTACCCTAATGACATAATAGCAGATTCAGATATAAAGGAGTGAATGGAATTGCAAACAGATGAAAAGGAAATGAAACGTAATGAAAGATATTGAACGTAAATGAGTTCGGAATGGAAAAGCGAGCATGTGGAATGTGACGTAAATGAGTGGAGTGATTTGACAGGAGCATGTGACGCCAAGACGGATACACGAGGTGCATATAGTCCGTGGGCTGAGGGCGTAAATGTTGAATAGCGAGTGAGGGCGGAGTTGGGCTGAGTGGGCTGAATTGAATAGTCGGCTTGCCGGCATACGGTTCCTGACAGTATCCCCCCCTTACGGCTGAGTCCCATGAGGCTGCAGAAATGAAGTTCTAGAACAGTGGCCCCATTGGAGTTCAGAAGTGCGAGTGCGTATAAGAGAAGTCACAAGGGAGTTTGGGGGGTAACTATCGTTGTTATAGCCCATGCCACCAAACAAACCCACATTAAGCACCACAACCACCCACACAGTTTCTGGGACCCTTCCGACCACCCAAAGCCTGAACAACAGATCTCCAGAGGTCCGACATACATTCCGAGGTTCCGTGATTCCAAACCTCCGAAGACTCCTAAGTCAAGGTTCTGTTACCTTGATAGCCGATGCGCAGGACCATCGTGTACCTCACTCCCTTGTTTTCTCTTTTATATTGACCCCTTGTACTCCCCTTTTCCTTGTTTTATGACCGGCAAAGATAGTACAAGGATAGTCACATGTATATAGTCTTCCAGTCGACTAGACTGTTTGCTAGTACGAATATCGATTTAGTCTTCCACCAGTTTCCGATTCATTTCCAGTAAACTCCCGTCTCCTTTCCAAAATTAGGGACAGACGATCGAGGAGGGTGCAACACATACATTGAAGCCAAGTCCCTTCGACCTCGAACACCTCAGTGACCGGATTGAACCATTCTGCAACCGACCCTAAGTTCCCGGCACCTCCGCCCCTGTCCATAGTCCATCCGACTTCCGTCTTCGGTCCTCGGCCCCGTTATGGACCTTCACGCTAACCGGGATAGCTCTTTGGAAGTACTAGCTAAGCGCCTGACACGCGGACTTAACAATCGTTGACATCGCCAATGGAAGGATACTATGTCAACCCTGCCTACGTCCAAAAACTTATGGGTTCTAACCCCTCGCCAATCGCCACATATCTCTGAGGTGAGACACGTCTGCCCATCACCATCCCATCCCCCTCCTCATCTACTATCACGCACAGCCAGGCGCTTCTCGAGCAGGACCACATCGATATGCAAGAGCCCTGGATTGAAGGGGCGAACTCAAAAAGTGCGAAGGTGAGTAAAGTGTTGTCTTGGAATTTGATTTTGGCTGACATTGCTTTTGCAGTACACCCGTCTTCAGATGAGGTATGATGATGGCGATGTGAACGGAGTCTTCTATCGAAATGTGAGGTTGGGTGCACAAGATGACTGCACACCCTGGTCTCGCGGGTTTGTTGTTCAGAAGCCCTGCAATCACTGCAAAAAGTGGCGCAACACATGTCTCAGGAAGTGGGACTTGGATTTGGATTTGGATGCATGCGTGTGGTGTAGTGAGAGAGGCGTAGGTTGTAGCATGAATGAGAGAGGTCGCGGTATGGGTAAGAGGAAGGGTAAGGGAAAAACTAGGGAGCGGAATCCCGAGGATGAGGGAAATCCGAGGTCTGAAAAGCAAGCGAGGGAAGGTACGCCAGAGGATGAAGATGATGGTGTGGGTCCCTCAAAAAG
The DNA here is from genome assembly GCA_003314385.1 of Gomphus sp. MG54. Classification (NCBI taxonomy): domain Eukaryota; kingdom Fungi; phylum Basidiomycota; class Agaricomycetes; order Gomphales; family Gomphaceae; genus Gomphus; species Gomphus sp. MG54. Next base: position 9,092 of record QLPG01015785.1, on the reverse strand, counting down.
GCCGAGGTTGGAAACCCAAGTGCATACCCCCCTTTGTCTCCCTGACTCCCATTCTTCACTGCCTCCTCCACCGCCCAACCCTCCTCAGGAGTTGTCTCCTCCACCTGACTTGGCACAGACACCACAGATCACTGTATCGTTGCCATCACCAGCTCCTCCACCACCTCCACCAGCCCTTTCTCCTCCACCTCCACCACCTGCACCATCCCCTACACTGCCTCCTCCACCATCCCCTGCGGTTGCATTATCTCCCAGAGTCCCACCCTCTGTGCTGCCTGCACCTTCACCGGTCATTGCATTGACCGCTGCCCTTCTGGAACTGCAACGGTCAGTCAAAGAGCATCGCAAGGAGTTGCAGGAACATAAGTTCCAAGTCTCAGAGAGCCGCATGACAAATGAAGAATTGCGAGGTGAAGTCAAAGAATTGCAAGGTGAAGTCAAAGAATTGCGAGGTGAGGTGAGCAAGTTGCGGATGTTGTTATGGCATCAAAAACCGCAGAGCAGGGACTGGGTGTCTGAACTGCCAAGGGTGCTTGGCTCTTGGGAAGGTTGGATAGGTAAGAACAGAAATCCAAGGAATGAGTTTGATGACGTGGATGGAAGTGGAAATATAGAGTTGGACTACGGGATTTAAAATGTATATTTGACTTTGAATGTGAATTGAAGTTCAGAATAGAGTCGAATTGAAAGGAATGATGAAGTGGAAAGCTGAGGATTGAACTTGAAAACGGAACGAAGAAGCTGAATTGCGAGTTGGAATGAGTGAATTGGAATTGAGGGTTTTTTAACTTGAAGACAGAGAGAATGGAACTGAAATGCGAGAGTGATAATGAACGGAATGAGCGAGAGTGAACGGAAGAGAAATTGCGAGGTGCTTATGGAATGGGTAATGGTCCAGGTTTATCTGGATAGGACTTGTGAAAGTCTTGAACAAGTTCTGAAGCATGGTTGAGTTCTGTTGCAAGGAGCCATGAAGTTTCTTCGTCAGTGCCCTCATAACCTGCCCACCGTACTAAGTACAACAGCCTACACACCGTACGTCTATTGTTGATTGTCGAGTCCAGGATCTCAGATATCTCAAATTCAGTTTCGCCGTCGATTATGACTGGGGGTGGAGGAGGTTGAATGCAATTAGGAATGGGATTAGGAGTGGCTGGCTCAAGCATTGAAACATGGAATACAGGATATACTGCATTCATGTAGCCTGGGAGTTTCAGAGTAACAGAGTGAGTACTGAGATGTACAATGATTTCAAATGGACCCAAAAACTTCTCAGCTAGCTTTTTCGTGGGACGGGTAGTCCTGAGAAATTTGGCTTTGATAAACGTGAGACTGCTAATGGCAAAGTCTGGGGATGGAAGTCATTTGGTGTCAGCTGAGGATTGGTACATTTGTTGAGCATCGAGGATGTTGGTTCGAAGTTGCTGGTGCAACTCGTCCAGGTTGACAATGAAGTCTTGCACTTGTGATGAAGTGAGGTCACATTCAGGATGAATGGTGAGATTAGGATGATAGCCTTTGTTGGCAAAGAAAGGCGAGATTCCAGTGGTGGCACTGGGAGCGTTGTTATAGGCGAACTCTGCAAGGGGTAATAACAGGGCCCAGTTGTCCTGTTGATAGTTGCAATAGACGCGGAGGTACTGTTCTAATGTCTGATTAGTACGCTCAGTCTGGCCATTGCCTTCTGGGTGATAGCCTGAGGTGAAGTGCAACTTCATGTCAAGGGCCTTCCCGAGAGAATGCCAGAAGTGAGACACGAATTCCGAGCCTCTATCTGAAGTGACGTGAGAAGGAATGCCGTGTTTGGAGAATATGTGAAGTACGAAGAGTTCTGCGAGCTGAGAGGAAGTGATGGTAACGGAAGTAGGAATGAAGATAGACTGTTTGGTGAAGCAGTCAACTATGACTAGGATGGCTGGGAATCCTGAGGACGCGGGGAGCTGCTCAATGAAGTCCATGGATATCAAGTTCCAGGGTTTGTCTGGCACTGGAAGCTGTTTGAGTAATCCATATGGCTTGTGATGTTGCGATTTATTCCGCATACACGTCGTGCAGGACTTGCAGTAGTCTTTAACGAATGAGCACATGCTGAGCCAATTGTAGTTGCATCTGACAAGGTCTATGGTTTTGTTAATTCTGAAGTGTCCAGAAAGAATGTGATCATGCTTATGTTATAACATGCATAAGCGTAAGTCTTGGCCTTGGGAACATAGATTCGATTGCTGAATAGCAACAGACCATTGGAATTAGTCTACCACTTCAGGTTGTTGTTATTTGCGAGGTGTTTCTGGGCTAAAGAGTCGGAGGGAAGATGATGTCTGATGTCATTCAGGATACGCTCGGTGTCCATAAGAGTCGAGGCCCTCAGTACTGGTTCGACGAGGCTCATGGCACGAAGGGACATGGTCAACTGATGTTGAGAGAAGATGGGTCAAAGGTTCTGGGGATTAATGGTGGTGTAGTTGCTCATCCCCTCCTTAAGGTAGAGGTCCCACCATCTTGTGAGCGAATCAGGCTTAGTCCCCAAACGACCTGGTCTGAAACAGATGACAAGATTAAACTGAGAGAGGTATTCCGACCACCTAGCTTGACGTCTAGTCAACAAATTGGTAGTGGAAAAGTACTCCAAGTTCTTATGATCAGTGATGATATTGACAGGGTCGCCGGAACCTTCTAAGTAAGGATGCCACTTTTGAAAAGCTTTGAAAATCACAAGCAGCTCTTTATCGTGAACATCGTAATTGAGTTCTGGAGAGGTGAAAGTTCGGGAATGAACCAACTGGGCCAAAAGGCCACTATGCCAGGTTATCTGGCATTAGTCTGTGGGCACTATTTAAACAGCAACTTGTTACATGTATTCACCAACCATTGCAATGGTATGTAACACTATTAGGGATAATAATGAATAAAACCCATACCCCTGCTCCAATACCATCCATCAGGTCCAGGTTGCCAGTGATCAGAAGAAGAGATGTTTAGGCTGAATGTCAAATCCTTAACACAAATCACCCCTCAATGTCACAGAAGAGATCAAGATTGGGATATAGTATTTCTGTTCTTGCTTTTCCCAATCCTTGGACTTTCTTATCTATTATATGTTATAGCCCATGCCCTCAACAAACCCACACTAACCCCCACAACCACCCGCTTCCGTTCCGAGACCTTTCCAACCGAAAGGACGAAAGACTGTTTTCCGTGGATCCTGTCCCCGTCATGCCCGTCCGAGACACCGCGTTTCCGTGTCCGACCGAGACACCGTCCCCGAGTCCGCTCCCGACCGAGGACTCAATACTTTGATAACCGACGCACAAGACTATCGCATATCTCACTCCCTTGTTCTCTCCTTTATATTAACCCCTTGTACTACCTCTCTCCTTGTTTTATGACCGGCTAAAGATAGTACAAAGAGCGTTACATGTATATAGTCTCACAGTCGACTAGACTGTTCGCTAGTACGAATATCGAATTAGTCCCCCCCAGTTTCCGATTCATTTCCGGTAAACTCCGCCTCCATTCCAAAATTAGGGACAGACGATCGAGGAGGGCGCAACACATAAGTTGAAGCCAAGTCCCTTTGACCTCGAACCTCTCAGCAACCGGATTGAACCATTCCGCGACCTACCCTGGGTCCCCGGCGCCTCCGTTCCCCGTCTGTAGTCCGTCCGATCCCGTTCTCGACCTTCGGCCCCGTTACGGACTTTCGCGCTAACCCGGATAACCCTTTCAGAAGTACTAGCTAAGTGCCTGACACGTGGACTTAACATTATAGGAATCTAGTTGACTCCTTATAGATTTGAAAGTAGTATAAAGATCTTGTACATTTAGTAGTTCAGTCTTCAGTCAGATAATTGACTAAGATTTTGACTAAGCTTCCTTCCGTTCATCTTAGACTTAATTTACATTCTTGTTCATTATGAAATTAGGGTCCAGTGCAATCTGGTAGGTGCAACATTAAAGTTGAAGCCTTACCCTACCCCAAACCTTGCCATTGCTTTGACCTTGGGAGATATTACATTTATTACAACTACATCATCTTTTCATATCATAACAGGGTCACATGCACCTGTCGATATGCTCCACTCATTTACGTCAATCCCCATATGCTCACAAATCCATTTTCACTTCATTTATGTTTAATACTTTCATTATTTTATTCCACTCTATTTTCTTATTCGCAATTCCGGTCAAGTACACGTACTGAGACCCAGTAATTTGGCAGTGCTGACCAAGCAGCCATCCTATGTCCACGTCCAAGTGTCCATGCTGCATGCATATCACTTGGTATGCTGGTCTTGGCTTGGCACATCCACCACCTACATTCCTTGCCATTACCCCTTGTATACTCTATGCCACTCATCATCCATTAATCCCACCATGCCTACTCCTCATTCTTCAATCTGCCTCACCTTGGGACTTCCTGTCCTTGTATTATCCTTGGCCATGGCCCCATTATTTTATAGACGGTCACTCCCTATTGTCTTATCCTTGGCCACATTTATATTATTCTATCTTTTATTGTTCTATCCCAGTTTTCATTCCTTCATTCTAATTTTACTCATTGTGGACAATAACCACATGCTCTGCATACCTTGTTGTCTCACATTCCTTATTCTACATGTCACTCCTTAAACCTATATAAGTAGGGCATGCATGTACGTATTTCCTCATTCTGGGTATTGACTAGGCTTAAACCCTTCTACCTTCTCCTCCTCTGTTAAGTCCTCTACTTGGGCCAGCATCATCGGCATCCTCCCGAGTACCCTGTTTGTTGCAAATCAGTGGCACATACAGAAGAGTAGGGCATAATGCACAAGTACATTGAAGCCAAAGCCACTACTCTGGGCCTATATGACTTGGCCATTCCTGTCTGACATCTCAGCATTTCCAAAGCTTCACAGTTTCTGAGGCCTGACAATTCCATTCTATCTCTGATATCCAATCTGCTACTACATTCCTATAGGGTACTCCATTGGGAATTGGGGTGACATGTCATCCCTCAATGTCATGGAGGAGATCAAGATTGGGACATAGTATTTCTGTTCTCACTTTTCATGATCCTTGGACATTGTTATCTATTATAGGAATCTAGTCAACTCCTCGTAGATTTGAAAGTAGTATAAAGATTTTGTACATTCAATAGTGTCAAGCTTTGGGAATGCCAAGATGTCAGACAGGAACAGCCAAGTCCTGCAGGCCAGAAGTAGTGGCTTTGTGTTAAATCTGCATCTCGGCGCTTAGCTAGAGGCTTCCAGGAGGGTTTCCAGAGGGTTCCAAATGATTTCCGAAGGGGGGGTTTGTACTCTGGGGATGGAGGGACTAGGGTCGCGGACTCGGGATTGGAATTGGAATGGGGATAGAAAGTTGGGAAGCGCCGGGGGTCTTGGAACTGTTCTTGGTATAGGGTGGTATGAGTGGTTTGAGGTCGCAGGGACTTGGCTTCAACTTATGTGTTGCACCCTCCTCGATCATCTGTCCCTAATTTTGAGAGTTGGAAAGTTTACCAGAACTTAATCAGAAACTACGACGCAGAATTAAGTCGATATTCGTACTGGCGAATAGTCCAGTCGACTGGTGGCTTATATACATGTATCTAGTCTTGAACTATTTTTTACTGAGTAAGGACAAGGGGGGAAGAGAGTACAAGGGGCAATGTAAAATGAAGAACAAGGGAGTGAGGTATATGATGATCCTGCATGTCATCTATCAAAGGAGTGGAACCTTGACTTTGGAATCTTCAGAGGTTTGGAAATGCAGAACCTTGGATTGAGGCATTGGAATATTGGAAAATGGCTATTCAGACTTTGAGTGGTCAGAAAGGGGCTGGAAATGGTGTGGGTGGTTGTGGGGGCTGGTATGGGTTTATTGAGAATACAGGCCATAACACTTTGGCTTCAACATACTCATGCATTATGCCCTACTGTCAGGATGTTAAGTCCGCGTGTCAGGTGCTTAGCTAGTATTTCCGAAGGAGCTATCCGGGTTAGCGTAAAGGTCCGTAACGGGGCCGAAGACCGAAGACGGGGATCAGACGGACTACAGACGGGGGCAGAGGCGCCGGGAACTTAGGGTAGGTTGCAGAATGGTACTATCCGGTCACTGAGGTGTTTGAGGTCGAAGGGACTTGGCTTCAACTTATGTGTTGCGCCCTCCTCGATCATCTGTCCCTGATTTCGGAGAGGTGATGGAAGTTTACCGGAGTGAATCAGAAACTAGGTAGACTAAGTTGATATTTGTACTAGTGAACAGTCTAGTCGACTGGGAGACTATATACATGCGACTATCCTTGTATTATCTTTGCCAGTCATAAAACAAGGGAAAAGGGAGTACAAGGGGTCAATATAAAAGAGAGAACAAGGGAGTGAGGTACGTGATGGTCCTGCACGTCGGTTATCAAAGTATTGAGTCTTCGGTCGGAGACGGACTCGGGGATGGTATCTTGGTCATGATGGGAACGGGAGCGGGGATGTGGATTCTCGGTCAGACTTGTCGGGGACAGGGATTACAGAAAACAATCCTTCATCCTTTCGGTCGGAAAGGTCTCAGAATAGGGGAGGGTGGTTGTGGGTTGTCGAAGGCATGGGCTATAACACAGGAGCCATATGCCAGCATACCCGACTATTCATTTCAGCCCACTCAGCCCAACTCCACCCTCGCTCACCTATTCAACTATATGCCGTCAGCCCATGGACTATATGCACCTCATGTATCCATCTTGGCATCACAAGCTCCTGTCAATTCACTCATTTCATTTACATCACACTCCATATGCTTGCTATTCCATTCCATCTTCATTTACATTTAATATCCTTTCATTTATATTCTGCTCCACTTTCATTTATTCGCAATTCCACTCAGCTAACACAATCCTCAGCTCGTGCATTTCCAAGGTTGCAGCTCATTTTTTTGCCTCTATCGCCGTATTGTCTTCAGCATTGGCGTCAGATGTGCTTGCCTTGGTCATGTATGCTTTTGTTGTTTTCTTGTTGTTGGAGTTGTTGGATTTGTTGTTAGAAGAAGAAGTCGATGAGGATTGGGAATTGGATTTGGATTTGGGGCAGTCCTTGACCATGTGACCTTTTGAAGCACGCAAGAGACAGATTCCTGCATCAATTAGCCTTTGATGTTCTTTGGGCAATAGCTTCCCATCTTTTCTGAGCTTGGATGAAATGTCATTAGCATTGTTGTTATTATTGGAAGACTTATCATTGCTGTTCTTCTTCCCCCCCTTCTTACTCTTCTTGTTGTTTGAGTTGTTGGAGTTGGAGTTGGAGGAAGACTGGTTGTTGTTGTTAGAGTTGGATTTGGATGAGGACCCATTTGGTTTGTAAGGCATTCCAAAGTTGTTGAACTCCTTGCATTCCCAATATCTGCTGTCGATCTTGAGTGAATATTGTCTGAGTTCAGCAAGAGTTTTGAATCGAGGGAAATGAAGGAGGCTGTCCTTAATACGTCTGGCCAACCCTTTGTACACCACATGTGTGAGGGTGAAATTGTTTCACTGAGTGCGAGTGGAGGCTCTGGAAAAGTCGATGAAGTATCATGCCGCACAATGGGTGTCCTTCATGACTATCTTGCCAAGCTTGAGTTCTGCTTGTGCAGTGCTGTTGAATGGACCGAAGTTGGTCTCAAGTTCTTGACAAAAGTCCTTCCAGACCTTAAGCCAGCTAGGCTCAGGTTGTATTTTGCCTAGAATTGTGGGTTCAAAGTATTGGAGTGTGGGGCCTGTGAGGTACGAAATGGCATACTGGACCCTCAACGCATCCATCAAGAATGCAGATGGATGGTCTCGAAAGTTCAGTGCGCATTGTAAGAAAAATGTGCAAAGCTTAGCTTGGTCGGTGCCATCGTAAACCTCAGGCTTGCAAACTTTGGCATGATGACCAGGGTTGGGATTAGATCTAGGTAGTGGTTGGGCTAATCGATCGACGAGTGCCTTGACAATTTTGTCTGAACTAGAAGTGGAATTAAGAGTCAGATTGGAATTAAGAGTTGGATTTGAAACTTGAACAGGGTTCGGATTTGCCTCATCATGATCGTTATTGTCAATTGACTCTTCTTCATCATTGTCCTCGTGTTCAGGAGGAGTGTTCCCTCCTGATGGGCCAGCTTTGCAAATTGAAGGTTGTTCTGACAGCCGTCGAAGTGAGGAAATATCCTGCAACTGACTTGGGACTTCTACGATGAAAGGTAGATTACAAGTGGTGGATCGAGTATTCATGATGGTTGTGATATGTGAAGATGATATGCAAAAAGAGGTGCGATCAGGTGTAGAAGTCAGATAATACTATTACGATGTGAAGGAATGACATAATCGTAATTAATGTAAAATCTCCCAAAGATATTCAATGGCAAGGTTTGGGGCAGGGTATGGCTTCAACTTATGTGTTGCACCTACTGGATTGCACTGGCCCTAATTTCGGAAAGGCAAGACAGAGAATTAGCTAGTAGAGAATCAAGGTTGATTATCTGACTGAGGACTGAACTACTGAAGTACAAGATCTTTATACTACTTTCAAATCTACTAGGAGTCGATTAGATTCCTATAATAGAACAAGAAAGCCAAGGATCTTGAAAAGTGAGGACAGGAATACTATATTCCAAATAATGATCTCCTCCATGACATTGGGGAGTGATGTGTCACTCCAATTTCCAATGGAGTTACCCTAAGGAATGTAATAGCAACTTGGATATAAGAGCCTAAGCTTATTCTTGCCATGAATTGAGCAGAGAAGAGCATGAGAGTATTTTTTAGGTGTATTGGGACATAATAGGTATTTTTTCTGAGTGCCCATCTGTTGTATATAAGGGGTTTTCTCTCTTTCCTTGAGTTCCTTTTCTTACCCCCACCCATGTCTGGACTGGAGCAGGATATCGAGGTGGAAGTCTTGGATCTGGTGCGTGCCTTCAAAGCTGAGTGTGTGGAAAAAGGGGCACGGAAACTGGAGGCCACCCGGAAGGTTGGAAAAAATAGGAGGGCTGAAGTCCAAAGGTTGGAGGAGAAGAAAAAGGGGGTGGAATGAAGGAGGAGGGGGGAGGAAGAGGATAGAGCCATGGAGCAGGATGTCAAGGCTCTGGAGCTTGCCCTCCTGGCT
>QLPG01015778.1:0-11537 GCA_003314385.1 Gomphus sp. MG54 | reverse complement strand
GAGTATGCCTAGGAGGGTTTTAGCTGTGCTAAAGGCAAAGGGGGGATATACCAAATATTAATTATAATGAGTTTTTGATCATTCAGACAAGAGCAACAAAACTGGTCCAATGAGTCACTGTCACAAAATTGCAATATCTCAACCAATAAAAATTATTACATAAACATGAGGAGACCAATTGAAAGCTGAGATGCAAGGGTATCTGTGAGAATATTCTCAGATTTTATAGATTTTTATTTGGTTCATAAAATTTGGAGCAAGTGAAAAGTGACAAACATTGGACCGGTTTTGTGAGTCACTGTAAGTGCTGAGCTTTCAATAGTTAATCCATCACCATGCAACTTCTACTACTTGGCAGTATGCAAAGCCAATGTATGTCTACACCATGGACAGAGGTATAACTCTGACCCAACTTGAAAGGCTAGATGTTGATATGGTCATGATTATCAACTGGGCACCCAAGACTTGATTATGATGCATGTAATTGCAGAGAAAAGCCCATGTGGACAGGCAAATAGAAGTGAGTTGCCAATATTTTTGGGATCAATCCTGAAAAGCATGTAGACCAACTGTGTAACTTCGGGGGCGACGATGGGTCAAGGCTGATTGACTCTAGTGATGGTGAAGCCACCTTGCTAGCCTTTGGCTAGTGTAAAAAAAAAGCGTGAGAGAGTTCCCACGCCGGTAACTCTGTGTGAAAAACGTGACTGTATAAAGTTAAGCCGAACATGGGAGCAGGATGCATCGTTTGAGAGCCCTTTTACACCACTTCAGTCGTAACATGGCTGCCACGGTTCAGAACTCCAACACTGCGTGCTGCACCATTCCCCCAGTGCTGTCCTCCTACCAGCCTAAGGGCACTTTCAAGTCCTTGGCCGGTTTCGAAAGGGTCTATGTGACAGGTCCTGAGAGCACTGACCATTCGCTCATTGCCGTCTTTGACATCTTTGGCTTCTGGCCGCAAACCCAGCAGGGAGCAGACATCCTTGCGAGCACACTCAAGGCCAAGGTCGTCATGCCTGACTTTTTCTACCCCGACCCGCCATTCTCTATGGATGACTATCCTGTGAACACTGAAGAGAAGATGGGGAAACTTCAGGCGTTCTTTGCCGGCCCCGCTAAAATTGACAAGGCTATTGGTGGCGTGAAAAGGATTGGCGCAGCCCTGAAGGCTGAAGGAAGCAGCGTTGGCGTCTACGGTTTTTGCTGGGGTGCGTGTTTTACTTCTTGTCTTGCCATGGCTACCATACGCTGAGGACCATCCCTCAGGTGGAAAGGTCGCTACACTGGTCGGTTCAGATGCGAGCTTTGACGCAGTTGCTTCGATTCACCCAGCGTGAGTCGATCTACTTCACGCACACTTCAATGAAACTGATAAGTTACAAGAATGTTAGACGTTGCTGACGCTGAAAACTTGGTCGTCCCTCTCGGAGTTTTCCCCTCCAAAGACGAACCTATTGCCGAAGTATTTTATTTTTCTCTCAATATCCTGCGCCATATTAATCATATGCCTTAGTACGAGAAATTAGTCAAAGCGATTTCCACAAAGCCTTTTGCATCCAAGAACGCCTACAAACTTTACTCCACTATGCACCATGGCTGGGCAGCCGCCCGAGCCGACCTGGATGACCCCGAGAACAAGAAACAATACGAAGACCTTTACGCCACCCTAGCTGGCTTCTTCAAAGCAGTTTGGGCATGATAACTGTTAGAGGTAGTGCCTCTTTAGACGAAATGTAGTGAAGATTGTGAATCTATTCAAAGCTTTTGTAGAATTTTACTCCACAAATGTGGAAAACCCTCAGTGCCAATAATGAGTTATTTTCTGTTCCATGATATGCTTATTATTTTCTTATAGATAATCGCTCATCAGCGGTGTTCCACTTAATCGATCCTAGTTCGATAGATCTAGACGGAACACGCTGACGCACCTGCCAGGATCCAGAGAGACTTTATCACCAGAGCAATGTAAATATCTGTAATCTCTGGAAACTATGATCAACCTGGAGAACTTGTTTCCAGTGCTATCTCGCACCTGCCTCATGAAGTAAAATTGAGAAAGGAAGGATTAAAAACGCATGACAACCTAAAATAATGTATCCTGAGGGGGTCGTCAATATCAGCAACGGAATGCTTGAGTTGTACTCACCTCATCCCGTAGGTACTCCCCTACATCTCTATGTGCAGGGAATAAAAGTTAACGAACATAATCAACATGAGAGAATGTCAGCTACGCTCACGCTTGATGAAATACGATAATAGCTGTGGGATCCAATTTTCGGGTGTCAATGGTGGACCTTGCGGTGACGCCAAAGCCCTATTTTATCGACCGCTTGAAGCTGATGCATGCATCAAAAACACAGGATGCTCACCAATGGAATGTCACTCATACTGTACACAACTACCCCCTGGTGCTCCGGTGTGTCCTCGGTTATCCGACCGAGATGCGCTTTTGCTACATGATTGCCGTAGAGAAAGGGCATCTCCCCATTGGGCTTTATCCATATCTAAAGTATATGGATCAAGAAAATGCTCATAGGTAGAGAGATAAAATAAACCTTGTATTTGGCATACTGAGCAAGATAATCGAGGGCGGTGATATGTAGCTTAAACTTGCCGCTTTTGCTGAACTTGCCAAAACAGGTTCCGAGGCTAACGAGACTTGGACGTGCCACGGAGATTGAAAGGCGCATGGAAGACTCTGAAACGTAGAAGACTCGATCCTTGTGCAGACGGAAACAGTAGGAATCATCTGGGCGGTCAATGAGGTGGACTAGGTTCTTGCCCTGTATCCCTTATGGTCAGATACAGACGAAGATGAAAGGAAAAAAGGCGCACGATGTAGTTGGCCAACTTTGAAAAGACGGCTTTACTCTCTTCCTCAGTCAAAGGCCGCATGTTGAACCACACAGGATGGGCACTTCGGACATCACGCGTGTCACGTGACTAGGGTAACAACCCATTTATCGATAATCGATGAGTACTCCTTCTTTCTCGTCATTTCCTCCATCATTTGGCTCGTTCCCAGACCTTGAAAAGACAGAGGATAAAGCAAGCTCCAAAAAGTCACACTGGAACGGTGGGGAGCTTCTTGAGGAGCATTCGACGAAGAATAAGCATGGCGATCGGAATAGGCACAGACACAAGCGAGATCGTGATGGTAGAAAGGTCGGGGGTGGCGATAAACGCAAGGATGGGAATTCAATACGCATCCAGCGTGATGATGAACAGGTTAAACGCGAGGAAGATAAACATGCACGTCTTGGTACCACCTATGATTCAGGTACACCTGGCTTGTTCGTCATTGACAAAGTTGGGGACCCAATGAATATCGTGTATGGCGGGATCCATGGAGGTGATATACCCAAATACAGCAGGGTGGGCTGTGAGTTCGTGTTTTTGTGCTGCGCATGACTTCTAATTGAATGTTGCAGATGGGAATGTCTTGGGTCTCGGAAATGCATTGAAAATCATTACCAGAGGTACAGGTGGAAAGGTGCTCGAGATTGGTATTAATGGTCAACGGCCTGTGAAATCTTTCTGCTCAATTGTTGAAGCTATGACTGATGGCATACGAACAGCCTGTGCGCTACACAGATCCTCGTTTCTTTGCCGTCCTCACCACTACTCAACCACGACAACTTATTACTGGTTCCATCGTTCAAAAAAATAAAGGCAAACTTGACCAGGACCCGGGGTCCGAAGCTGAATTTGTCCGTCTCCCATCGCGCCGTGGCCGTTCCACCAATGATCCAATTTCTACCTATCGTTCTATTCACACCTTAAAGGACCAAGACAACAACTCAGACTCTGACACTTCTTCAGCATTAATAGACAATGATGCGTCATCATCCGAATCTGATGATGCCAGTGGCATCCCACACACCGCACACCAGCACTCCCTCGCTGCGTTGGAAGCCGTACTTCAAAAGAATCCGACGTCGCTCTCCACATGGTATGCTCTCCTTGAACAAACCTTGACTACAATTCCGCCATCGGCCAAATCATCTCTTGCACGCGCTCGGGCAGAAATTAAACTGTCCGTGCTGGACCGCGCAATACGCACTCATAGAAAGAACAAGACATCCATAGAGCTGCGTGTCAAGTGGCTTAATGCCGGTGCAGAGATATGGGATGCAAATAAACTTGAGATGGAATGGGAAGAGGCTATAAATGAACTAGGTGGACATATTGAAGACGACCAGGGCGGGAAGGGGCTGAGAAATAGTATGTGGGACGAATGGCTCAGATGGAGGATTAGTAGCGCAGGAAGGGGTTCCCGGAAGACTGCAGGAGTCGAAGGGATCGTAACTGATGCCAGAAGAGCCATGGATAACATTGAAGGTGAATTAGCAAAAGTGAAACTACTGTTGAGGATTGCAGTTGTTTTGCGGGGGGCAGGTAAGGTCCACGGTCCACTCAAAGAAACATTAACAAGCATTTAATGTTCGTACAGGATTTTCGGAGCGCGCAATGGCAATATTTCAAGCTCAAGCTGAACTGTGAGCATATTTTAACACATGAGTTTTTGCTACTTCACAATGTCTTAGGTCATTTAATTGCGTCCCAGACCTTGTGTCAAATCCTCTTCCTGCACGCCTAGACGGTCTTGAAGAGTTCTGGGATGCAGAACAACCACGCACGGGAGAACCCAATGCCCGTGGCTGGAATACGTGGTGCAGTGGAAATCCAATCACCCAGTCCTCACACCATGAGCCGCTGGCCACTTATGATGACAGTGACAGTGACCCTTACTCGAGCTGGGCTGCCAACGAGGCACGCTATGACGCTGGCTCTAGTATGCCGAAGCATGCAGATGAGACAGAAGAAGATCCCTATGCTACGGTCCTTTTCTCGGATGTCCGAGCTCTCTTGGTAGACATCACTACACCTGAGGCGAAACATGCGTTTCGTATGGCATGGCTCCAGTTTCTAGGCTTGCATATACCCGGATTCGTACGTTCGCTCGATGAATATTCCACAGACACAGGACATGATGATACATGGTCATACATCCATGTCACGCGAAAGTCCTATCTTCAACAGCTTTTTCCGTCTGAAAGAAAAGGAAAGGAGCGGGAATGGGACGCCTTTGCGGGGACAATTATTGCACGTGAGAAGACGTATGGCTCTACATTTGGGTGTGTTAAACAATGGGGATTTGGTATATTTGATGCGTTGGAGGGGATAAAAGTCGGGGAGGGCAGGCTTTGGGAGGATACTGATGTGAGCGGCGTGGATAAAGAATGTATCAGGTTTGTGGCTCCACCAAATCTCGCCGTCAATCACCTACTTATTAACGGACTCTACTTGTAAGGAGGGTCTTTGAACAACTACGATGCCGAACTGTTCCATGCAAAGACGAAGAGTGGGACGTTATGGCTGTGGCATTTGAGGCCGCTATTAGTATTAAGAGGTGTGTTGCATATTATTTCTTATGTACACATTAGTATTGATGTTTGTCACCAATTCAACCCAAGTGCACTTAAATTATCCAGGACACTACTGTCTGTATCTCGAGACTCGTTTCCCTTGTGGGGTGTCCACGCCCGCCTTGAGAGTATACGGGGTAAGGAAAATGAAGCACGGCGAATATATGACACTGCGCTTTCAACCAGGTCCACAACTTCTTCAAGACGAGGCGAAGCAACCTTGTGGTGGGCATGGGCTGAGATGGAATGGCTCACGGGAGATGACAACCGTGCGAAAGCTGTTATTTTGCGCGCGGCAGGCCTGGATGCAAATGCTGTTGGAGCGATGGCTCTACTACGTGCCAAGCGAAGTCTTGAAGAACGCATGAGGCCACAATATAGTGCTCTGGAGTGGAAAGAGCAGGAGTCATGGACATGTCTGAGGGCGTTGTTGGAGGTGATTACTGGGGGAGATAAAGGTTTAGAAGAAGGAATGGACATATTAAAAGGGTACGTCAGTGAAAATACTCTGGGAGGACTACCCCGTGAGAGTGCATGGACTCGCATGACACTTTTGGCATGGAAGCACGGAACTTTGTTAAAAAGGCAGATGAGACGAGTGGCTATCAGGAATAGAGTGGTTCAGGTGGTCACCGAATTGGAACGGGTTGGAAGAGGGGTGAACACCTTGGTGCTAAGCGTATTTCTTGAGATTGAAAAGGGAGAGAGCGTTTGGGGAAGAGTGAAGGCATTGGTAGGAGAGGGCCCAATAAGAGTTGACGAGAAAGGGCTGGCCTTCAAGTCCAGCGAAAAAGGAATTGCCAGAAGAGTATGGGAAGTTTGGCTAGCCAGTTGGGAGAAGGGGAGGTGGGAAGGAGAGAAAGAGAGGGTACGAAATTCTTTGGGTGTCGGGGTTGAAGAAGACAGGTGAGTTCCTTTTTTTTACTGAACCAATTTCAAAGTCTTTACGTTGAGAAGGACGCGTGCATCTCCAATCCTATGGCGCATTTTCGTTGAGTTTGAGATCTATTGCGGGGAGTTGAAGCGAGCGAAGGCACTCTTATTCAGAGCTGTCTCAGAATGTCCACTTGTCAAAGGTGTGTAATTTCACAAACTCGAGGCAAGCGCTGTAACAAATATAATGTTGACTCGTTGCAGAGCTTTACCTCCTTGCATTCGGCCCATTACGTTCCGCATTCACTGCTCGGGAACTGGAAGGCTGGGCAGAGACAATGGCAGAGCGAGGAGTCAGGATGCACCGTGACTTGGATGAGTATGCGAAAAAAGAGGTCCGTGAGGCCATTGATGGCCAAGACTCCAGCGGAGAAGAAGATGAGTTTGATAGAGAGACAAGGGACTACAGACGGCTTGCGCCATTCTAAGTGGTCATGTCGGTATTCGGCAAGTATCATGAAGCATAATTTTTTTTCTATACTGGTAATTGAGAGGATTGTCAATACTGTAAAGGCAATAGTGTTTAAACTCCGCTAAAGCGTCTGAACCTTATTCTGGCTCCCGCTTGACCCCGTACCCTTCCGAATAAGCGACTCGTTTCTTTCGATCCTCAAAGCTTGCTACGACGTCGTATCTTTCTTTTGTTTTTTTTTACCTCTGTTCTTACCTTCATACTATAAAGTACGTATTCGAATATCCGACTCATTCCCCTCAGAGGTTTTTGCATCGTCTCGAGTCACCCCGCAATCCTGTCCTTAATAATTCCATCCTCCCCTTAACAACTCGATGACTCCCATACCTGCCCCATCACTTGTACTCCCTCAAGAGGAATGGGCTGACACAGACTTCGACCTCCCGGAAGGCGACCCCCTAATCCCTCAGTCAGACGCAGAGTCTGACAACGAAGCAGAGGATTGGGACGTGGAAATGTCTCTTGGGAAGACTGGTGGTGCCAAAGCTACCACTTCTTCATCACCTCTTGCACTATCCACACGCAGTTTTTCCAACATGATCACCATTCGGCCTCCTATCCTCCCTCAGCCAGGAGAGCAGGCTGACGAAGACGATGACTATGACGATGAAGGTGCCTCTACTATTAAGGTAGCACATATGCCACCCATACCTCCCAAAACACCCCCGCCTCCCGAGGAGGACATTGAAACTGCATTTGAACTTCCTTCGGAACTCGCACAGCTGTCGTTACGACCCCTCCCATTGCACCATCGTGCCTCCAAAACGTCATTAGAATGGGGTGATAGAGATCACACTTCGTCGTCTACATCCTCGGATGCCTACTCTTCTCTAGGTTTTGGTCCCAGTGCATCCCCCTCATCCAACTCCACCTCTGCCCCATCTGCAGGAGAGCTTGAAACTGACGAGGACGAGGACGAGGATGCAGAGCTTGGAGGTCTTGTTTTTCCCACAGGACTTTTTGACTCGGGTCACAGCGCTCGTCAGCTACACAAAATTCTTGAAGCCAAGAAGCGCCTACCAGTTGTTGACGAGCGTGTCAAGGTTGCCAGTCCAGACTCGGAGGATGACTTCGAAATTGGTCTTGTCATAGATGATGATTTCGATCTTAGTCCATCAAGACTGCCCATCAATCGTCTACAATCGGGGTCGGAAAAAAAGAAGACAATTAGCAGGAGTAAATCTGCTCCTCCACGTCCGCCACTTAGTAGTGTTCGACCTACATCATTGCATGCAGGTGCTAAAGACCGTTCGAAATCGCCCATTATGCCTGCATCTAGTGCCAGGAGCGTGCGACCCTTGGCATTACCCCCACCTACCTCATCTTCACGCCCGACGCTTACCCGAAAGACCACGCATCAAACTTTGTCCTCAGCACCATCGTCTTCGCATAACAGGTCTTTCTTACAGTCACCGACATCGGGACCTCTCAGAGGTCAGAAATCACACTCAGTACTTAAACCCCCATCTCCGCGAGGTGCCTCATCTAATAGGAATTTGACCCGTAAGGCATCTCTCAGCTCCCTTATTGACACTGCTGTCGCCGCCACTGGTTCTTCATCTACTTCAGTTCAGCCACCCACATCCTACAATGCACCTACTGCGGCGTCTCGTGCACGAGCGCAAAACAGCCAGACGCATTTTAACCCACACTCAACTACACGTCTTCGGGCACCCGATTTGGATCGCAATCCCCATGTCCCACCTACGCGACCATGCACTCCGAGTGCCAATACTGTTGCACTGAGACTGACCATGCCTACTAGTTCCAGTCGCGCAAAGGTTCGGCCTGCAATTTCATCGGTATTTGGATCTGTTATGAGTGGGAAAGACGGGAGGGCACCCTCACCGCTCCTACCTCGACCATCTTCGGCTACCTCAAACGGGTCCTCTTCACGAACGTCTAAATCGTCACAAGGCCATATTCTCACTTCAGGCGGGACTAAAATTCTTCGCCGTCCAAAACGAGCTCGAACGTATGGAGACGGAACAGAATTAGACGGAATCGAGGATTTGCCGACAGATCGAGATCAGGAGGGTCGGTATCGCGTTCTCCCCAAAGGTCCGTCAGCCCCAGCGCCAAGACTGAGTAAAGGAGCAGCGGAAAAGGATACAAAAGGTACCATTGGACGTAAGTCTGGGAAACGAGAAGGGACTGGTAAGTACCTTCAAGTCTTTGAAGTGGATTGAGTTTTGAACATATACAGATTCTAAACAACCTGTACTTGTGACAAATACACTTAGGCGTAAGGAGAGGATTGATTTCACTACTGCCAAGGTCGTTGAGAACCCCCCACCCAAAATGTCGCGGAAAAAGCTCGCGCATCAAACGCCATCGAGTGTTCCTGGCGGAACGACAAGACGGAAACCAACGCTAATTCGTAATCTAGGCGGCGCTGGTGCGCCCAAAGGTACGTAGCAACCGCCAAATGTAGCTTCAGTCAATAGTCGACACTAAACATATTAATCAGTCGTCGGAGACATGAAGTGGAATCCTCAGACTCTCCGTTGGGAGGGCAACGATCAGGCGTTGAGGGATTTCGACGCGGCTATTTCGTCTTCCACTCGTCCTGCCCTCATCACACATCTCACCGGCTCCTCGATTGGCTCACCCGTGGCCAACTTTGCTGCTGGTGCTCGTGTAGTAGGCAACATGATTTTTGATCCCTCTCGCATGTGTTGGATATCGCGATTACCTCCAGAGGATGACGAGCCTGACGTGTTTGCTGATCTTGCAGATGACGAAGAAGATGACTGGAATTGTAAGGGTGGGACAATCCGAGTGGGTACAAACCAGCCGTTAGACCAAAGCCTTCCCGCTGCCGCAACTCGCGGAGATTCTCCGAGCCCACGACGACCGACAAGTACAACACACTCGCGGGCGATGTCGGAAAGTGGGTCAGAGCGTGGCGCACGACCTGCACTGACCAGCTTATTGGACGTTGATGGCCAGCTACTAGAAAAGTGCCGTGTTGCCGAGGACCGCCATAGGGCGGAAATGAAAGGGTGGCGGTTATGCCCTGCGAACGAGAATGATGGCGAACCGGATAGGTCGTCATTGTACGAGATTCGCGCCCTTGCCACTCGGCAATATTGAAAACATTCTGTTACCCTGCATGCATAGACGATTTCTTGCCTCATTCTATATTGCATTTCCTTGGTCCTAGTTCCCTGCACATATCTGTTTAGTTCTGTTATGTCTGACTTGTCTTGCTCATCATCATTCACCAGTATGATACTTTGTCCTCATTCCCTCTCCCCCATGTCCCTTTGTTCCGTTTTGTCCTGTTGGCCAGACTGTATCATGCCCAGCTCCGAAAGAAATGTATGCCGTATGCTCTCGAATAAAAAGTTGATTCTTGCAGTTGTACTATGAGAATGTAAATAATATTACTTATTATTATCGCCTTGGTAGCATGTTAGCGCCTCCCTAATACACGTGCTGAGTTGCCGGTTCATGGATGGCTCTGACTCCAAATGTTCCAGCAAAACGGATACACGGCAAGGGCAAGGCCGTCCTCCATGCGTTTGGGAAGGAGGCATCTTTCTCGGAACTATCTTACACCTATCCCCTCAAGCTTCTTTCTCCTAAACTTCCTTCAGATGGGAATCCTGTGTCAATTGTATATATCCTATCCTATGGGGGCGGCCTCGTTCCCGGCGACAAAATTGATTTGGAAGTCGATGTTGGCCCAGGCGCGTCGCTCATGCTACTTACACAGGCAATGCTCGATGCTGGCAGCTCGGTGACTCCTGCTGACACGGATATATAGGGCTCCACAAAGGTGTTCAAAACCCGAACCAATCATGATTACAGGCTAGCGAGCAAGCTTGTACCCATCTCTGACACGACAGCACCAAGCTCAGACACCGTGCAGTGCATGGATGCCAAGGTGGCTAATGGCGCGTTCCTTCTCCTCCTTGTCGACCCGGTGACATGTTTCCGCGCTGCATCATACACGCAACATCAGACATTCCACCTGGAGCCCGATGCATCGCTCATAGTACTGGACTGGCTAACTGCTGGCCGCGTGTCTCGCGATGAAGAGTGGGCGCTCTCAAAGTACCACAGTATCAATGAAGTCTGGCAGTCCGGACGGCGCATCGCGCGGGACGTAATGCTTCTTGAGCACACTCTGGAATCGGCTCCACTCCCATCACGCACACTTAAAGATAGACTGGCACCTTACTCATGCTACGCAACGTTAATAATGTTTGGACCGATGGTGACAGGTATCGCGTCTAATTTGGCTGCTCAGTACGATGCGATTTCGCAGATGCAGCGCACCAGTGTGCCCGACTTCATGTGGTCATATAGTCTGCTGCACGATGGGTGCATTGTTCGGGCTGCCGGTCTGGAGACCGAGGTTGTGAAGATGTGGCTCAAGGATGCTCTGGCCGATGTGGCCCAAGTGATTGGCAACAATACATTCCAGAAGGCCTTTGTCTGATAATGAGTGCCGATTATAGCCCAAGAACGGCGAGTCGAT
Source organism: Gomphus sp. MG54 (assembly GCA_003314385.1). Lineage (NCBI taxonomy): Eukaryota > Fungi > Basidiomycota > Agaricomycetes > Gomphales > Gomphaceae > Gomphus > Gomphus sp. MG54. Next base: position 211 of record QLPG01015778.1, on the reverse strand, counting down.
GACAGTGGTGGCACAGATAATTTCTCAAAACTACGTATTCCCATGTCTTATCCGACTTTGAAATTCCATTCGACGAATCAGTCCAATGGCTTAGATGCCTAGCCACCAGAACGCTGGTTGGCCCCGACGAGCCCATGGAACTATCACAGGACTAGCACAGTATGCTCATCTGTCCCGCTCATATGTAAGGGCAGATATATATATATTGCCC
>QLPG01015775.1:0-11830 GCA_003314385.1 Gomphus sp. MG54 | reverse complement strand
CTGTATAACCCGCAAGGTTTGAACATTTTATGGCCACGCAAGTGTGCCTTTTTGTTTGTGAGTTTCTCTTTTCCAACATGATCGATCAATCCTCTCACCCCCTTCATTTTTTTTTTTCCATTTTTCAGCTCGAGATTGAATATTATGTTAGTGCATTATTGTGAAAACTAATTCCGTTCCTTCTTACTGACAATATGTACTCCCGCAGTGACTGATCTTTTCTTTTTTTTTTTCTTTCTTTTTTCTTTCTGCCTCTTACCATCATTTTCTCCATTTTATTCATACCATCGTGTCCGCGCTAACATTTTCATTTTCTGCATCGTTTACGTATTTTTGGTTTTGTGTTGGGAATTTTCTTTTTCTTTCTCTCTCTCTCTCTTTTCCTAATACATGGGATTATCTCACATTTGTTGGACACGTCAGACATTGAATATTCTTTTGATGATGGCGCGGTGCCTATGTTCATCAGCTATGAGTGCCTTTGCAGGGTTGCACCTTTGGTGTATGAAACTACCCTCGACTCGTATTTACAGTTGCAAGTTGGATTAATCTACTGGTCACTTCCCTCACTGCTTGTTTTTCCCAAATGTGTGCATATATGTATTCCAAGTTTTAAGAACTATGAATGATCGAGGTATATCAATTCATATCAACACCGGTCATTAGAGACGGGCATTCCATTTCCATCAAGGACATTGAATGGGCTATGACGACTGGACCCGCCAGCCTTCATTCACAAGTACGCGTCTTGAGGCATCCATAGCACTGTGTCCCCCCCACCAGCCATCAATATCGAGTTTGATATATACTATCCGTGTATCACCTCACCTTTGCAACACCGTTCCTTCATCGTCCCTGTCCACCAAGAGCGGTGTAGAACTCATAACTGGCCCCTCCAGCCTGTATGGTCCAAGCGCTTCCTCCGCAGTCATGATCCTCGCAAGGGGAGCATCCGACCTCGCATCATGGATATAACTCGACCTCCTGTACAATATACTCAACTCCTGCATTCCGTAACTTTCAAACTGGTTCTTTTGAAAATGGGAGAACTGCGCCGCGACAAACAACAACAACAACATATATGCAATGCATCGGTCAGCGGAGTGAACAAATAATAATAAGCACACAGATGTGTTTGAAAAATAAAAATAGAATTGTTTACCAAGTTGCGCAGCATGGATTCTGCGTGACCACATCTCAGGCATTGAAACAGTTTGCCTTCCTCCGCCCAACTGTCAAGTGTAAGTTCTCTAGGCAGAGACGCAAGGAGGGCTTCCGCCAGCTCGGTAGTGCCGACACTGAACTGGAAACATTCCAGATTCCACGGAGCAGACCAGCCATGGACATGGGTGAGCATTTCCGGATATTGACACGTCTTCACTCTGCACACGACGCACTGGAAAAACGTTGTAGTTGCCCGGAGGAAATCAACATCCACTTGAGATGATGACGATGACGATGATGCCTTTGTGGTGCTAGATGATGAAGTAGCAGCTTTGCGCGCAACAACCTCGGCGATCAACTGAGTCTTAATATCCTCAGAAAACTGGTCCATCTCCTTCACGACCTGTTCCTTTGCTTCATCCCACCTTTCGTCAGTTATCGGACCATTGGAGTTGTTTTCCGTGAGTAACGCTTGGACCGCAGGAAGTGCCAAAACGTCCCCGTGGTGCATGTATAGCTCTGCGTTCCTTCCTCCCCGGGCTTTCATTAACTGCGACATGTACATGTCCAGTTCAGACCAACGTTCGCGTCTGAGGTATCGCAGCCGAGCTTCTTCACAGGCTTTCATATGCGCTCGAATGCAGGCTTCCAACTTAGGGCGCACCCTTTCCCAAGCTGTTCAGACGATGAGTAGCTATTCACTTGGGTGGAAAAAAATAACAACAAACTTTGTGGTGTAAGTTCGCGAGGCTGGTATACGATCTTGTGCCATTCATCGGTTTTACGGCCCACAGGGAAATTGTCTTGATCATAGCCTAACTCTACAAGCTTTGCGTGGATCCTAGACCATAAAACCATTAGTGACTCAGTACCACCTTTTTTTGAAAAAGGAAAACGTGCTCAGAACTACGCCTACAAATTACCTCCAACTCTTCTCGCATTTTCTGTGCCTTTTGCGATTTGATCCAACTCTGGACTTTGGAAGAGTGCTGTTTGAAAGTAGTCACACAAAGCGAAAAAAAAAGGGTAATATGTAAATTTAGCACATACAGCCACGATCACTGGGACCAACGCCCTCTGCATGTTAATAAATGTTTCTCTGAGAACCCCGGCCTCCGATGCTGGAAGGCATTTAGGGACAGCGGCGCGATATTTTGCAAGAAAGGACGCCACACGAGAGATGAAATACTCTCTGTGTGTACTATCGGTAATACATTCTGTACGAACCAGGCGTGTTTTTTTTTCTTACGTTTTGTTGGTAAAGGATTGAGGAACTTACGGTTGCTACAAGGGATGCAACTAAGCAGATCTTCGCTGAGGTCAGGAATTTCTTGGAACAATGTGGATGCCTTGACAAAGCTGATGAACATTTAGCTGCAAGAAATTGCGAAGAAATTACAAAATAAGGGCTTACTGAGTATTATAACAGCGCTTACACAACCGTGACCTCGAGACCCAATCTACTTTCATTGCACGAGAAGCGAAACAAACCTACAACGATTGCTCAACAAAACATTAATCGTGGACATACAAATAATACTGACTAAGCAATCCTTTTCGAAAAGTAGCCTAGCGTATTCGGGCTCACTGAGATCAGGGGGGCAATCAGGGAGATCTGGAATAGAGTTTCTGGCAGCGCGCCAAATTGGCTTGGAGCTACGCGACATAAGAACTTGGTTGATGCTTCTGGTGGACCTGGCGAGCTGAAGGAGATCAATGGGTTGCAGATGGATCGCAATCTGAACATCCACGGCTCAGTATATCTGTGCATAACCTTCCTGTGGCAGGACATACTTCACAAAATATGTCCATTGGCATATCAAGAAACTTTGCGAGTTTGCCAACGTCTTTACCACGGGGATTTTTCACCTTGCCACCCTTTGCAGGTGATGAAACACTCGCCCGACTCTTCTTCCTTGGTGGCCTCGATTTAGCTACAGCTAATTTCGTAAGAGATAGATATACGGAACACAGCAAAGCTCATCACCGCTGTTCTGGCCATCATTAGAATGATGCGCCTCGATGGCAAGGTCGTCATCGGTAACATCTTGCTCATAATTGACTACTTTGAGCTTGTTACTGAAGAAGATATGAATACTCAAGACATTGCACCGTGTCCCGATTTCCTAGTACTCACCTTGCGGAACGAGTTTTCATGCTACTTAGCAGATCAAGTGGCAGCACCCGAGGTTCTTGATGACAGATGCAGGCTATGTCATCATAAGGTCGTCTGTGACTTGTCACAAACATGCAAAGGACTTCCGTATATCCATGTTGGGTCAGGACTTTTCTCCGGTTGTTTGCAGCCCTACTCACACTTAGTAAAGTTATAGGTCTGACTGGCGGCATCGCTACAGGCAAATCTACTGTATCGTCATTACTTGCCGCTCACGGGATACCCATCATCGACGCTGATGTACTTGCACGTGAAGTTGTTGCGCCGGGAACTCGGGGTCTAAGTCGGATAGTCTCTGAATTCGGCCCAGATATTATACGAGCCGATGGAACATTGGACAGGCCCAAACTTGGGCAAATGATATTTAACAATGATATCAAACGGAAGAAATTGAACGCAATTGTGCATCCAGCAGTACGACGAGCGATGGTTTGGGCAGTGATCAAGTGTTGGATGAGAGGTGAAAAGATGTGTGTTCTTGATGTGCCGTTGTTGATTGAGGTAGGGCTGTGGAAATGGATGGGGTGGGTTGTGGTGGTGTATTGGTTCGTTCTTGTTCTCTCGTTCAACTGGCCGGGAGTTCACGTGTATTGTACCAGTTCTGAACAAATGCAATTAGTTCGTCTAATGGCGCGCGATGGCTCGACACCCGAAGCAGCATCTTCCCGTCTCAAATCGCAGCTTCCGATTTCTCAAAAGCTATCCTGTGGTGATCATGTTGTGGATAACTCTGGGACTTTGAGAGAAGTAGAAGGGCAGGTCGTGGCACTAGTGAAGCGTCTTGAGAACAGGATTGGGTGGTTTTGGTGGCGGTTGGAATGGCTTGTACCTCCTGCGGGACTGATTTTGGCGGCCTGGACGCTGCTCTGGAGAATGGCTCGAAGAAAAAAAAGGCGGCAGAGTGAATAGGCTAAATTCAAGCGGCGGCAGCAGCAGTCTGCTCGTTTCCTGAATTTAGTTCGAATATCGACCCGCAACGGAATTTTGTAACATAGCCTCTTCTGGCCAACGCAATGACTTTACACGATACTTCCTCACGTCGGTGGTCGAAACGTGAAGTTGTGTTGATGCGCGTAATCGTTTTGCACACATATCGACCCGCCCGAAATTTATAGCATACATAGCCCTTGACCAACGCAGTGACTTGCAAGATACGTCCTCACGTTGGTGGTCCGTAATCATTGTTCACACAATATTTATGGCCATGACTACACTCTCTAAACCATCTCAACATCCATAAGTATGAGCAGCATTTTTGTAAAATGATACTCCATAGGGCATGCATGGAAAATTATAACAATCTGACTTGTTTTTTTTTTGGTTCAGTCATCGGCTTTGAAACATTAATGAAGGAAGCCTGTGTCGGTCAGTTGAAATGTCTTTCATGTTCTATAGCTAAATCGGACAGAGCTTCTTGGGTAGACGTTCAGAAGCTCATATAGGGGAGATTACACTGATGTGAGGCTGCAGAGGCCAGGAAGCAGGCCACTGGAGAATAATCACCATGCAAAACATTACGACCACCCGGACCAACCAGAACCGCCTCTATAGTCGCAAAAAGTGACTCATATGTTGAGAAAGGGCGGATTCTGGACCCGCTGCAAATGACAGACCAGGTGCAATGAAGGGCTGGAATGTAATGGATGGCACAGCATACGTGCCTCTTCCAAGAAAAGAAGGGTTAGGGACTCTAAAGTATGCACATCATAGCATTTTATCCCTGGCTTGCTAATTAGTCCAATGAACCGTAAAGTGATGGATTGCATTTGGTTATGAATTCTTGTATCAATTCATATCATGTTCTATAAATGTCGGAAATTACATTAATCATTAATTATTTCTCCTCCAGTAGACAGGAGGATAGAACGTGAATGTGTAACGTGATTGAAGAACCTGTAGATGTTAAATGAAATCGGGGGTGTTGGTATCTATAATGTGAAGGGTATATTCAATGAAACCTGGTTATTTCTCAACTGCACAGCCCTCTCATCTGTGCTTGAGTGTATCTGTGCTCATTGCCACTGTCTTAACCTCTTGCACCAGATCCTCTACTCCCTGTACCTGTAATTTCTCCAACGTTTGTCCCAAGTACAAAGCATGGAAACCCCCTTTTTGAGATGTCCCTTCGTATGCCTCCCCATTGAAATCCACCAGCTTGGCGATTCGCCCGATAACCAACCACCACATTGTGGGCCATGATGTCTTCATACTTGACCCCATGTTTCTCTGCATACTTCAATGCTTCGATCGCCTGCGAGACCCACTCCTTCAACCTACTCAGTGCAGGCAGGTTTTGTGTCATATTCGGCTGCTCCGACCACTCCGTTACATGCCCGACTACGTTCCCCTCCTCGTTCACCACACAGCCTTTGAACTGGATGATGTGTGGGTGCTTCAACTGATGGAGTCCTTTTACTTCCTTGACGAATGCCTCTTTGTCATACCTCAAGGCAAGTTTGATGAACAATTCCCCTTCCCCCTTTTCCACCTAGGGAATCCGCAATCCGCATCCTCATTGAGATCACCCTTGATCCAATTTGAGTTCTCTCTTTGGGACTAATGGCAGAGTTTTGCAACCTGCGATGGATTTACTTCTCACAGGCCATATTTGGCAAGCTTGACATGCTGTCATCGCATTGGCAGACATACCAGAGGCAGTTTTGGAAAACCAGATTTTTGCCCAGGTCCTGGACTATAATTGATTATCTAGGGGGAGGTTTTGGCAATCAAAGGAGTACTAAGCATATGTCAGAGTTCATACATAGATGCCAATATCCAACAGACTTGGCAAATTGACCAAGTACTTGATGCCATTGATTGATTCAAGTTCCCCCTTGAATGATCATACCAGATCTTCTTGGCCATCATTGTCATCACAATAACAGTCATCCCATTGTCAGGGCAGGGCCCAGTTCCTGTATGGCTGAATCTCTTTGGCAGGAAGCTCTTCTTGTTTTGCTTTGCACCTATCTATAGCCAATTTAACAAGAAGTGCAATACTTGGCTACAGCTGGCTCACCTGCTACAATCCATTGATTGACTGGGTATTGAGTAGTATTACCTTCAAGACCACAGAACCTGCCACCGTGCCAACCCCTCAGGCCTCACATGCTACTTCATAGTCTAGCATTCTGCTCTAAAGCAATCCATCACCAAACCTGAAGTCAGAAGTGCCTCACATTTCTCTAGTCAATGTGGCCACCTTTATATGAGCCTGCAAACCAGAAGGATCACAAGCCTAGGTATGCATGGCAAGGCTCATCACCCATTGTTTTGGCCACCATCAGAGGTATGCATCTCAATGACAAGGTTGTAAACAGTAACATCTTGCTCGTGATTTACTACTTGGACTTTGTCACTGAAGAAGAGATAAATACTCAAAATTTTGTGCTGATTTCGTAGTACTCACCTTGCGGAACGAGTTTTCATGCTGGCAGCCCCGTTGATGGAGGGGGTCATCGGCGCCCCCGCGGACAGATACGAGAGATACGAGACATGGTAGATTCATAGACATTGACTCATAGCATCAAAAATGAGAAAGTGATGGTGGGAGATTAAAGAAAAAAGTCAGCATCAAATCGAGCGCTCAGCGCCACAACGATCTCTTCTGACCATGTCGGTTGATGCCATTGACATCGCGGAAGAGATTCGCAATGCTCTACCTGGGACTGAGGAAATAATTGTGCAATACCTTTCCGGCTATCTCGTAGACGACGCTGGTGGAGATGAAGATACCCTTCAAATCACAAGAGATATCCTTGAATCTGCTATCGCGGACGGGAAGGAGGAAGTCATAGACACTCTTTTAACCCGCTTAAGTGACATGCTCGAGGTACAAATCAGGGCACGCAGCCAATCCCGAGCTCCAACTTTACGGAAACTTGGCAATGTCATGGACATGTCCAAGGCTGGGGCTATGTCGAACACTATAGCGCTTTCTGAAGGGGTCGATCTTGAATCCGTCAATAAGGCAAAGTAAGTTTACCCCGCTCAGTTGAAGTGTCTTTCATGTTCTACAGCTGACTCGGACAGAGCTTCACGGGTAGATGTCAAGAAGCTTGAGAAGCAAGAGGCCAAGTTGAGAGTGCGATTCTTTTTTTGTAGTGTTGTGTATCGTACTTGATTATTTTTTGTAGGCTAAAATAGAAAAACGTTCGAAGCGTGACCTTTATGAAGGTTCTAAGCTTCTGGATATGCAACGCAAGCAGGTGAGAGTTTTTCGAAATGGGATATCTCTCATGTTTATCAATTCAACGAAAATTAGCAATCCTATGAAGAAGTCTTTATGAAGGTGGGAGGAACTCCTGCACAATCGTTGAGAAGTCTTTATTAACCAGATAAAAATCAGGTGAATTCCTTGGAAGCGGCCGCCAGCGCGAAGGGGAAAAGCAAAGATATTCACCTCCCATCAATCGATGTCACCTTCGGTTCAAATCGTATCTTGTGCGTTCTTTTTCCCTCATACTGTCAGTTCGAGCTCATGGTCCATGTGCAGAACTGGGGCAAGCCTCACACTCGCATATGGTCGAAGATACGGTCTCATTGGACGAAATGGTATCGGAAAAAGTACATTGTTGAGGCACATTGCGTTGCGAGAAGTCCCCGTTCCTGCTCATATAACAATTCTCTTCGTCGAACAAGAGGTTTCTATGGCGTTGCTCACCATCCCAACGTAACTGACATGCAATGTCAGATCATCGGTGACGATACCATAGCCATAGATTCCGTACTCAAAGCCGATGTCTGGCGAGATCATCTTCTACAAGAGGAACGTCGACTCAATGCATATCTCGCTGAACTTGAGAAGGAGGGAGATGACCGGCGTTTCGATGACGCCAAGGAAGAGTCTGAGGCTCGTTTGGCTGAAGTTCACGAACGACTAGCGGATATGGAGGCAGAAACGGGGCCCGCGAGGGCTGCCGCTCTGTTGGCCGGTAAGCTTCATAGTGTTTGTAGATCAATACAATCGAACTCTTTTTTGTAGGTCTTGGATTCTCGGAGGAGGATCAACAACGCCCGACGAAATCGTTCAGTGGTGGCTGGCGGTAACTATTCGCCTACCCATGTCGAGTGTTACTTTGTTCATCGCCTTTTTAGAATGCGCCTGGCTCTTGCACGGGCACTTTTCGTCAAAGTATTTGGTTATAGTTTGTTTGATTGGCTGGTTCCTAACCATCCCGATGCAGCCCCATCTTCTTTTACTTGACGAGCCCTCTAATCACAGTGCGTAGTATATGATGCACTTAGAGCTCTGAATGGCATATTGATACGTCACTTAGTTGACTTAAACGCATTGGCATGGTTAGAAGATTACCTCCAGACATGGCCTGGAACTATTCTAGTGGTGTAAATTTCTTTACAGACTTTGCGAGATGATAATTTTCCTGACATGATTTATCTAGCTCTCACGATCGAGCTTTCCTGTAAGCTGCGAGCTATGATGGCAGTGGAATGTGTTTATCATTGCTTGCAGGGATGCTGTCTCCACGGACATCGTGCATCAACATTCCAATCGTTTGGACTATTATAAAGGGTGCGTTTCTATCCCACTCCCGATAAAATGATATCATGAAATTTTCATCAAGAAACTTCACACAATTCTACGCTACGAAATCTGAACGTGATCGCAACATGCGGAAAGAGTACGAGACGCAGGTTGTATATCGTCAGCATTTGCAGGCTTTTATCGACCGTTGGAGGTATAATGCAAACCGAGGTTAGTGAGGCATCAACCTAAATATTACTTACTAATTTGTTTGTAGCCGCTCAAGCACAAATGAAAATCAAAATTCTTGAAAAGGTCCTTCCTTTAAAATAAATAAATAAAAGGTTGAACTCCTTGCTAATCATGCATAAAGTAGCTCCCGGAATTAGAGCCCCCTCCATCAGAAGACACTGAGAAATTTAAGTAAGCTTGTTTCTTAAAACACCCACCAATTTGTCCCTCATTTGGAGAGCTAGGTTTCCTGAAGCAGAAAAAATATCCCCACCTCTTCTTCAGTTATCAAATGTAACTTTTGGCTACACTGAAGATCGTATCATACTTCAAGGGGTTGACATTGATGTCGGAGCGGACTCTCGCATTGCTGTTGTTGGTACGTATACATATATTCTATCATACTAGCAATAAGGCCTTCATACCTCTTCTAGGTGCTAATGGGGCAGGAAAATCTACGCTGTACGTTCTACAATTTTCTTGATACCACATTCTGTTGATAGTGAATGAATATCAGAATCAAGTTATTAACAGGCGAATTGAGCCCACTCTCTGGACATGTAAATCGCAATGGCCGTGTCCGAGTGGGTTACTTCGCACAGCATCATGTTGATTCTTTGATTCCGACACAAACACCTGTGGCATTCCTCGCATCAAAATTCCCTGGTAAAAGCGAGCAGGAATACAGGAATCATCTTGGTTCATTCGGATTGACAGGTTTGTGGGATAATGATCGAATCGCTCGGGTCATTACTTATTAGATTACTTCCAATAGGTATAATTGGGTAAATAAAGACTTTTTTTCTTGGCAGTAGCGCTGACGTCTTACAGGTTGCAATTGATTGGTACATTATCTGGTGGTCAGAAAAGCCGTGTAGCGTTTGCTGCATTGTCTTTGCAGCATCCACATATCCTCCTCCTGGATGAGGTAAGAAATACCCAATTAGTTGAGATCTAGTTGTTACTAAGGCTTTCTCAGCCAACCAATCATTTGGATATCGAAGTATGATATTACGAATAGGAAATGATTTTTTTTATTTAAAAAAAACACCTTTCATAGGGTCTCGATGCTCTCATGGCTGCGTTGTCGGCATGGAACGGTGGGGTGATCTTAATTTCTCACGACGAGAGGTTCATCACCAGTGTTGCAAAAGAGGTGAGTGTGATGGCATTTCCTACCCAGCGCAACTGGAACACTATATTATCATAGCTGTGGGTATGTGGGGACAAGACAACAACCAAATTTAAAGGGGATGTACTAAGTTATAAAGTTCGTTCATCATGGTCACACTTTCTCCGTGACTACCATCTGAAATATTTTTCAAAATAGAACTTGATCGTGAGCAACATCAAGGCAAAGCCCTAGTTGGGGGGTCGGTTTTGGTACTTGTAGCATTGTTTCACCAGATCAGAGTTGGCTGTCGGAGCGTGTCATTAATGAAGGCTCAGCAGCTAAGTATGTTTGCATCTATAACTACGTGTACGCCTCAACCCTTCAGCGTGAGGTCAATAAAATATGACAGACATGGCCCTGCCTTGCTGAAGAGTGGCAGGGGCCTAGCTGGATTTCTGGAACGTGCATTAATGATGTAAGAAGACACAAGCACTGCACAGGAAGAGAGGCGGGGCTGGCTGACATGCCTACAATATGAGTGAATTCTCATGTACTAAAGTGGGTGATTACGCGAAACACCGAGAGTATCTACTTACATAGACGAGCCACCCCCCGCCCTCCGGGCGGAGGAGCCAGTCAAAGGCCCAGCAGAGCCCAGCAAAAGCCCCAGCCAAAGCCCCAGCAGAGCCCAGCCAAAGCCCTAGCAGAGCCCAGCCAAAGCCCTAGCAGAGCCCAGCCAAAGCCCTAGCAGAGCCCAGTCAAAGCCCCAGCAGAGCCCAGCCAAAGCCCTAGCAGAGCCCAGTCAAAGGCCCAGCAGAGCCCAGTCAAAGGCCCAGCAGAGCCCAGTCAAAGGCCCAGCAGAGCCCAGTCAAAGGCCCAGCAGACCCGAGGCAAGCCGAGACCCCAGCTGAGGCCCAGCCATGACCCTAGTCGAAACCCCATCAGAGCCCAGCCAAAACTACAGTTTTCCAGTCCTATGTTCAACACATCTCTATCTATTAATATTCATGAATTGTCCTTGAGTAACACTTCTCTATATACAATATTACTTGTCTTCCTTCCCTCCAGTAACAAAACATGTGCTCTTCCCCAATTTGTACCCCTTGATACCTCCATATAAAATTGTCCATGTGAAAACACAGGGAACCATAAGTCTATTCCTACTGTTCCCAGAGATTGACCTTGTGACTTGTTTATTGTCATGGAAAATGCAAGCCTCACAGGAAATTGTCACCTGTGTAATTCAAATGGCAATTGCTCTTCACTTGTTGAAACTTGAGTTTCGCTGGAAGGCCACTGAACCTAGGGGATGGCTCGGCAGACGTGCATTTGGCACGGTTGAGGGGTTGGGGATTCAACACGCTGAGATATGTTGTCACTTGGGAGTCACTGGAGCACGAAGGACCGTGAGTCGCGTCCTGGTTTCCTCCTTCACGTTCATTCCATTAATTGCTTTGTGTCATAGCGGGAAGTACGACTATGAGTTTATGGATTACACCGTCAGTGTGCTATGAAAGTGCAAAGAGTATGCCTTCAGGGTATTTATGTATCCACAACAGGACATCGTGAGTCTCACGCAAAATTTTGTGACATGGTTTTATAATCTTTCAGTGGTCGACCAGAGCATAACAGGGAGTGTCGCAGGCTCGGGGGATTGTGC
>QLPG01015762.1:0-12425 GCA_003314385.1 Gomphus sp. MG54 | reverse complement strand
TGTGCAAAATGGCAAGCGTGACACTTGAGTCATGTGACCTTAGTGGAAACCGTTTGTCCACTACCTTAGTCTATGCCTTCCATCTGGGAAAAACCTTGCACGATGAGCCTAGTCTTGTAGGCTACAATATTACCATTTGCATTGTATTTGTAGCGAAAGACAAGCCTGCTGCCAATGATGTTGGCACCGTCTGGGGGTTCTACAAGGTCCCACATGTGTAGCATTGCATGCTGGTCTAGCTTGTTGAGCAAACCGACCGATGTCCAAGCTATGGAAGTCACGTGATATGTACAAGCGTCTCAGACTCTTGACCAGAGCTGAGACATGCATATGCCTATATAGATATGATTGTTACTTTCTTTACTGATTTTACCTAGTCTGTTTGATCTAGGTAGTTATGACTATATAACAGACTCTTGACCAGAGCTGAGACTCTGTTTGATCTAGTTGCGCAATTTCAACAGGTTATGGTCCCCCGCCGACTTTAATACTACAACATGTCAAACCTTACAATGCCATCCACATCTGATTCTGCTTCCCTATTGGTTCCAAAGCTCTGCGATGATGGAAGCAACTGGACCGACTATGAGCCTCGCCTCCAGAGAGCCATGGGTGCAAAAGGTCTATGGATACACATTGAAGGAAAGGCCACTGTACCAAAACTGTATGCGCTAGTCAATGGTGTCCACATTCTATCAGATGGAAAGATGCCCGCTACAGATGATCAAATAGAAACCCGAGAGACCCATATCATTGAATATGATAAATGAGAGAGCCTTGCTCAGCATATCTTGCTCTCTAAAACTTCTCTTTGCCTAGGCTCTATGATTAAAAACCTCAAGACAGCGAAAGAAATGTGGGATAAGGTCAAAAGTGATGCTACTACCAAGAGCACACTCTACCTCATCGATGCCAAAGACCAGCTTAACAATATGCATCTTGCTGACTCGAATGATCCAAAAACCCACCTTAATGATCTCAAGCTTCACTTCGAACTCATGATGAAATGCCACAAGAACCTTGTTATAATGGGATCCTCTATTTCTAATACTCGACTCTCTAGGATTATCATGTCCTCTTTGCCACCCTCTTACCGTCCTGCTATTCAAATGATCACCGCAGCTGAATGACTAAGCATCACTCAAGCGTCTACTACCTCTCATACGATGTCCCCAGAGGACCTTATTGCCTTTTTTATCAAAGAAGCTCAGCATTGTGTCATTGACATTGATCGCTCAAAAGCAGCTGAATCAGCGCTTCTTGCTCTCGGTAAACAACAAAAGAAAACATCGAATAAGGCAAAGTCAACCCCTAAGTCAAATCCTGACCACCACTGCGATAACTGCAATCGCACAGGCCACCTCAAGGCCGACTGTTGGTCCAAAGGAGGAGGTAAAGAAGGTCAAGGCCCAAGGCAAAAGAAAACCAAGAAAGCAAACAAAACAACCGAAACAGCTGTTGTCGCTGCTGCAAACTCAATTGATGAAAATCTTTTTGCATTCACCTGCACATCTGATCTGTCAGCAGTAGCAGACGTATTACACCTTCCACAGACACGTTTGGGTGCATGCATTGACAGCGGTGCAAGTAGCCATTACTGCCCAGACCGGTCAAAGTTTTTATCCTACCAACCGGTTGCCAACAGAAGCATTGTCGCTGCTGATGGTCGTATGCTCAAAGCCCTAGGTATAGGTGATGTTCGTATAGAACTCCCTAATAGCACTGGAAAGACACAAGCACTCCTCAAGGATGCAATTCATGCACCTGAAATGGCCTTTACTCTCATCTCCATTGCCAAATTAGATGAAGCTCAGTGTATGGTCACATTCAAAGGAGGCATGTGTACTATCAAAAGTCCTGCAGGCAAAACTATGGCCACCATTCCTCGTTCCAATAGTCTATACCGACTTGCCCCTGCTGAACTGACAAAAGATGTTGACTATACAAATATTGAATCAGTCAAACTCTCTATATCTGATGCACATCACAAGTTAGGTCATATTGCTCATGTGGCTGTCAAACATGCTATCTTGTCTGGTCAAATTACCGGCATAGAACTAGACCCAGACTCCAAACCAGAATTCTGCGAGGCATGTGCAAAGGCCAAGGCCGCTCGATTACCTTTCCCTAAGCAATCTGCCACTCGCACTGCTAAATATGGAGAACATGTCCACTGGGATCTATGGGGTCCAGCATCAGTTCAAAGCCTAAATGGTAACTCGTATGTTGCCGCTTGCATTGATGATGCAACCCACGAGACTCGCATCTACTTCCAGAAAAAGAAGAGTGAAACCTTTCACTCCTACTCCCTGGACGAAGCTTACATTGAAACCCAAACAGGCACTCGTATTAAAGTGTGTAGAAGCGACCGAGGGGGTGAATTCTTATCAAAGGAACTCACTGACCACCAAGACCAACGTGGCACAGTACGAGAACTAACTGTACATGACTCGCCACCTCAGAATGGGACAGCTGAGTGAGGTATGAGAACATGTACAGAACAGGCACATGCACTGCTACTCACATCTGGCCTCCCATGTTTTCTATGGGAAGAGGCTATGAAACATTCAGCTTGGCTTCAAAACCGTTCCCCAACCCGTTCACTAGATGGCAAAACTCCATATGAGGCCAGACATGGCAAAAAACCTCACCTCGCTGGCCTACAAGAATTTGGTGTTGCTGCCTATGTCAAGAACCTCAATGCAGGCAAGCTTGATGCTCGTGCACAGCTAGGATGATTTGTTGGTTATGACTCGGAATCTAAAGGCTATAGGATATACTGGCCTGTGAAACAGACTATTACAGTTGAACGCAATGTGATTTTCAATGAAAGTGACATATTATACAGTGATTCAACTGCAACTATCCCCGGTAATGCCCTGAATGAGGGGGAGATGAATAAAATCATTCAGTCCTCACCAAACTCTGACTTACGACCCAGTAAACTGATATCCAGACCCCCATCTCCAACTTCTAAACACCTTGACCTCACAAAAGAACCTCTTCCGAGTCTAGATGAATCAATACAAGATCCAATGCCTAGCGGCGAGGAAGGTCTTGAACGCCGTCCCAGAAAACCTAAAGGAGCATATTGCCCAGGGAATGGCACGGGTCACCCACAGGTCAAATGTGGGTGACCCGCACCCGACCCATGGGAAACCCAAACCCGTCAACCCATGGGTTTTTTCCCATGGGTCGACAGGTGTCGGGTACACACCGCACCTGCATGCATGTGGCGTGTATGACACATACGGCGCATGCGGCGCGTATGGCGCGTGCGGCGCATACGGCACATATGGCGTGTACGGCGCATACGGTGCGTACGGCACGTATGGCGTGTATGGTGCATATGACGCGTACGGCGCATACGGCATGTATGACATGTATGGCACGTATGATGCGTATGGCACGTATGATGTGTATGACACATACGGCGCATATAATGCATACGACACATACGGCGCATACGACGCGTACGGCACATACGACGCATACGGCGCATACGACGCGTACGGCGCATATGACGCGTATGGCGCATACGACGTGTACGGCGCATACGATGCGTACGGCGCATACGACACGTACGGCGCATACGACGCGTACGGCGCATACGACGTGTATGGCACAAATGGCACGTACGACTCGTACGGCGCATTCGTGTCAGCGCATGCATGTATGCGTAAGTTGCATTTATCTCAGAGTTGATTCCCTGGGTTGGGTCTGGGTCACGGGTGCTCGCGGCTTGACCCGCACCCACACCCAAGGACACCCGACCCGGTGACCCGTGCGGGTTGGCCTGACCCATGCATTTCCCTAATATTGCCTTATGCATGAAGGCCTTACCGCTGCACTAGCTCACACAACTGCACAAAATGATGAGTGGCTTGATGACTCATGTATAGAATATGCCCTCCTGGCATCTGACACTGCTCCAGCATGTTCACTTGATGAAGCCCTACATGGTCCTGACTGTGACCACTGGAGCAAAGCTCTTCAGTATGAAATCAGTCAACTCAAAAAGCTTGAAACCTGGGTCATAGAAGACTTACCAAAGGGTCAGACACCAATCCCATGCACTGAAGCACTCAAAGAAAAGCAAGGACCAACTGGAAAAATTGAAAACTTACCGAGTCCGCATTGTCGCTAGTGGACACAAACAGGTCGAAGGAGTGAACTACTCTGAAACATTCTCTGCTGCGGCTAAGCTGCCCTCTGTCCATGTTATACTTGCCAATGCTACTTCTAATGACTGGGAAATACACCAAGTTGATGTCAAAAGTGCTTACCTAAATGCACCACTCAAAGAAACAGTGTATATGAACATTCCAAGAGGAGCAGAAAAGCCAGGACAGCAAGGGAAGGTTTGTAGGCTTTTAAAAGGTCTATATGGCCTCAAACAGGCTGGAAGAGGATGGCATCAGGAACTGACTAGGGTATTTACACAAGAACTAGGATTCCGCCACTCTGAACTCAACCACTCTGTCTTTAAATGCAAGACTAGAGATGAGCATACAATTGTGACAGTTGCTACAGATGATATGTTACTCACCTCAGCCTCAATTGCCCATGTAAACAAGCTCAAGTTTGACCTCTCACGTTATTGAGAGATCTCCGACATGGGTGAAGTGCACTGGTACCTTGGATTTGAGATCAAACGAGACCGGAGGGCACGTACCATCTCTATTAACCAATGATCCTACCTTGAAACTATGGCGAACAAGTTCTGGTTGACTAATGTGAAACCGGTGATGACCCCAATGGAACCTGGTGTGTTGTTGAGTAAGGAACAAGCCCCACAGTCTGTTCGCCACACGATACGCATGCGGAACATACCTTATGCTGAAGCAATCGGCAGCGTACTCTGGCCAACCATAATTTCGAGACCAGATGTTGCATTTGCGGTGGGCACACTTGCACAGTTCATTCAAAACCTGGCCCTTATTCACTGGGAAGCATTAAAAAGGGTCATTGTCTTTCTATACACCACTAGAGACCGATGGCTTACCTTTGGAGGACACAACCCCAATGATGTGAAAGCATTCTGTGATGCTGACTGGGCTAGCTGTTATAGCCCATGCTGCCAAACAAACCCATATTAAGCACCACAACCACCCGCACCGTTTCTGGGACCCTTCTGATTGCCCAAAGCCTGCATAACAGATTCCCGGAGGTCCAACATACATCCCGAGGTTCTGCGACTCCGAACCTCCGAAGACCCCGAAGTCAAGGTTCCATTACCTTGATAACTGACGTGCAGGACCATCGCGTACCTCACTCCCTTATTTTCTCCTTTTATATTGACCCCTTGTACTCCCTTTCTCCTTGTTTTATGACTGGCAAAGATAGTACAAGGATAGTCGCATGTACATAGTCTCCCAGTCGACTGGACATTTTGCCAGTATGAATATCAACTTAATTTGCGTTGTAGTTTCCGATTAGTTTCCGGTAAACTTTCTGACCCTCCGAAATTAGGGACAGATGATTGAGGAGGGCACAACACATAAGTTGAAGCCAAGTCCCTGCGACCTCGAACCACTCGTACCACTCTATACTGTGAACAGCCTCCGGGCTCCTGGCATTCCGACTTCCGTTTCCGATCCGATTTTGATTCCGATCCGACCCCAATCCTCATCCACCCTCGGAATATGAACTTCCCCCTCGGAACCCTATCGGAACCCCCCCCCCCCCTGACCCCTTCCGGAAGTCTCTAGCTAAGCGCCAACATGCAGATTTAACACTAGCCAAGCTCACCGACACTCGATATCGGGTTTTTTGTTCCATCATTCCATATGGGAGGTGGAGCTGTTTCCTGGAGCTGCAAGAAACAGCACATAATTGTGCTGTCCAGCACCAAGGCAGAGTATATTGCCCTCACACATGCAGCCAAGGAAGCGGTGTGGTTGCGGAATTTCTTAGCAGAGATCCGGGAAACTAAACAAGGACCACTCACCATCAATTGTGACAACCAAGGCGCGATAGCTCTGTCAAAGGATGACAAGTTCCATGGCCGTACAAAACACATTGAGCTCAGATACCATTACATTCGTGAGTGTGTGGCAGATGGGAAAATACTAGTGGAATACATGCCTAGTGCTGAGAATGTGGCCGACATATGCACGAAGCTGTTGGCAAGGCCGAGATTTGCAGAACTATCCTTAAAGCTTAGGTTAGCCAGAAGATAAAGGTCCAGTACATCAACCTTCCTCACATCGCTCAAGGGGGAGTGTTGAGCAAACTGACCGATGTCCAAGCTATGGAAGTCACGTGATATGTACAAGCGTCTCAGACTCTTGACCAGAGCTGAGACGTGCATATGCCTATATAGATATGATTGTTACTTTCTTTACTGATTTTACCTAGTCTGTTTGATCTAGGTAGTTATGACTATATAACAGACTCTTGACCAGAGCTGAGACTCTGTTTGATCTAGTTGCGCAATTTCAACATAGCTCCCACTAGTGAATGGTGTGGGTATTAGAAAACCATGCAGGCAGCGGGTACAGGTAGCATGGGTGAGGGTCAAGGTCAGGATTTCTAACCTGGCCCAAACCCATACCTACAGGTGGGTTTTTGTAGGCACACTTATATAATTTGTGGGTACACTTATATAATATGGGTATGCTTATATAAGTGAGGTTCAGCGCTAACCTCATTTATATAAGCGTACCTGTGAATTATATAAGTGTACCTGTGAAAACCTGTACCCGTAACACACAGGTATGGGTTTTTGCAGGTATGGGTATGGGTAGACATAATATACCCAGGGGTTACCCATGCCATTCACTAGCTCCCGCTTGATAGATGCATCCCACACCAGCCAGTCCTTGTGTGAACGCATGTCATCCAGGCTAACTGGGTCGACTCTCATGCTCTAGGTAGCCGTTGCCATCGCACATTCTAGAGAGCAGTGCATCGGCCGTTTGTCATCCATGCTGACCTCCTCTACCTCCTCCAGGACCACTAAGGCCATGTTTCTGGTAGGGGCAGGCAGCCCCTTAGGATATATGGGGGTGTTTGCATGACCAGGGCTGCTGCCTGTGCCATTGGTGATCCCATGCACATATGTGGATAGTTTCCATATGCGGTGACCCCTGCCAAGTGGATCTTCATCTGCGTCCTCAAATCCTTTGAGTGGGTTGATCCTCCCCTGACCTGTGGGTGGATCAGGTGGTAGTAGTGGTGGTCCTTGGCCGTGAGAGGTGCCACTGATGCCCTTACTGCCATGGGTGATAGAGCCCCCCTCAGTTGATGTATCGGTGGGCATGACCAAGACCAGAGCATTGAATGTCATGTTGCATTCGACAGTGATATGATGTTTTCCAGGCCAGTAAACCCAATGGCCCTTACTCTCATCACTGTACCCCATCCATCTCCCCTCATCTGCCTTGGAGTCCAACTTCCCTGTAATTTCTTTCAGCACAAACACCCTTGTGCCCCACTTAGGTAAGTCTGTAAGATCTGGCTTGACGCAATGCATAACCTCATATGGTGTTTTTCCATCCAGTGCATGTGTGGATGTCTGGTTCTTCAACCAGACAGCATGTTGCACCAACTCCATTTAAAGGAATTTTAGCAGACCGACTGCCAGGTGCATCATGCGTGCATGTTCCAGTAGTGTGCAATTGAGTCTCTCTGACACCCTGTTCTCTTCAGGTGTGTTATATACGGTCAGGCTTCTGACCGTTCCCTTGGACTTTAGGTGAGCATTGAATTCTTTGGAGAGATATTCACTGCTGTGATCTGTTTGCAGGTGCTTCACCTTTGTTCTCCACCCATGCCTCATACTGTCTATAGCAGCAGAGGGTCTCGCTTTTCTTCACAATGGGTACCAGGTATGTCCATCTGCAGTGATCATCGGTGAAGGTGATAAAATAATCTTTGCCGTCATAGCTTTGGGGGTTTGCAGGTCTGAATGGACCTTTTCACCAATTTTTATGGCCTACGGTCCCTCTTACATTTGTGGGACCAGCTTCCTTGTAGGTTTTGCATGCATGCAGGCTGTGCAAAAACCTGGTTGACTAGTTGTATCCAGCTAAAGTCCTGTTATGACACCATCTTGAATGAGTTTCTGGGCAACTTGTGGGGATATGTGCCCCATCCGGTGGTGCAGCTCGTCTATAGTGAGTGCTTTTCAGGCCATACTTGTTGCCGCTGCTGTGGATTGATGTTCCACTTTGTACAGTCCATTTGAGAGCAGGACCTGCCCAAGCAGCATCCCTCGCTTATCATGAATCATGCACTTCTAGTCCTTTAATAGGACCAAGTACCCTGCAGCATCGCAGCACATCAACGAAATTAATGTAAACACAAGATCAGGGCAATACAACATGTCTTTCAATGTAATGTGTGTTGTGGTTTTTCCGTTCAAGATTCCAATCTTCATGCTGCCTATACTGACAGCTTTAAACACTGGTTTTTCCATAGCATTGATTGTGCATGGTGCAATCTCCTTGAAGGTGAGGAATTGGTGCCTGTCTGGTGACATATGCCCTGATACACCCGAGTCATAGACATCAACTTCCCATCCCATCAATTCACTCATTCCCAGTGCAAGCATGGTGCCAGCAAACATCATCATGAAGGCAAAATCCTTGCCTTCTGCTACCACATTTGCTGAACTGCCTCCCTTCGAGTCTTCTTCTTTTTTATCTTTCTTCTTTGTTTTAGAGCAGCAGTCTACTCTCTAATGTCCCTTTTTCCCACAATTCCAACACTCAATGTCGGTCTTCATGGTATTAGAGGTGCCCTTGCATGCTTGTAACTTTCCACGCCCTTTTGCTGCAGTGAGAGCATTCTCACTCACTTTTAGTTGGTGCTCCTCAATGGTGAGTCATTCAAACTTGTCAATTAGCATACTGACCACCTGATCTGGCTCCAACTTTGCCTTCACATGCACTGCTGACATCATAATCATGTTAACAGTGGGTGGTATGATTTAGGGAGCAACCCAAGGATGATGGTAACTAGGTCATCATTGGTGAGTCCACCGTTCATCTCAGCAAGTTGCTCTTGCATCCTCATAATTGCCTCCAGATGCATATGGACATACAACTCATCCTCACACTTCATTTCATACATCCGGCACTGCATATACCCATGAGGTTGAATGTCAATGGGCCAAAATGACTGCTCGGATGGAGGTACAGGTCCCCAAGCAGATGAGCAGGGGGGGATCTACAGTGAGTGCTCTGGTTTTGTGTTTTGAGCACATGGCATCCCATATGTCCTTGGCTGTAGGGAGGCTGCAGATCTCAATGAGGAGGCTGTCCAGGACTGTGGTAAATATCTGGGCCATGATCATAGCCTCCCCCTGATTGTAATCATCCCAGCATCTTTCTAGGTCATCCAGGTCCTCTTCCTCCTAGTGATTGGCATGGGTAACCCTCGGGTATTTTGTGCCTACCTGTACCCATACCCGAGAATACCCATACCCTTAGCAATGGGTAGCAGGTTATTACCGGTACAGGTACGGGTACCTGCAGATTCAACGGGTATTGCATTTGCCCGTGACCCACAATGGGTATTGTTCTTACCCATGGGTTCAACAGGTATTACTTTTACCCACAACCCACAACAGGTATTGCACTTACCTGCCACTCACAATGGCCAGCCAATACCCCAGCAGAGCCCAGCCAAAGCCAAGCCAAAGCCCTGTTGGAACTGAGATGTGTAAGCACCGAACACAGTAAGGTATGGAGGTCCTGGTCATGTTTGACCGGGACCATATATATGTTGAACAACTAGAAAGCAGCCCCTCAGTGAACTGCCCATTCACTGAGGTGCGTATTCCTTTTGTACACCTAGATACATAGGCACTAATTATATTGCAGCCTCTTTGTATCTAGGTATAGCAACAATAGACATCAGTGAACCACCTGTTCACTGAGCCTCTTTGTATCTAGCTACTGCGCATAACCACTACAGGTTATGGGCCCTGCAGAGCCCACTATGTCAACCCCCACCTGTAAGTTGTTGGTCGTCCTTAAGCTTGCCAGGGACTGTACAAACTGGGTCACCTGGAAAAGCCAAATGTTAGCCATCCTGTCTGTGACTCGTGGTGCCAAACGTCACCTGGATGGAACTGCCAGAATCCCCCCTCCAATCTCCACCTATCCCAGGGGCCATAGGCTAACGGTGAAGGAGGAAGTAGTGATTGGCGTGGGTATTGGAAACCCGTGTGGGTAGCGGGTACGGGTAGCACGGGTA
This sequence comes from Gomphus sp. MG54, assembly GCA_003314385.1. Taxonomy (NCBI): domain Eukaryota; kingdom Fungi; phylum Basidiomycota; class Agaricomycetes; order Gomphales; family Gomphaceae; genus Gomphus; species Gomphus sp. MG54. The sequence goes on along the minus strand of QLPG01015762.1, from coordinate 2,219 downwards.
AGGGTCAGGGTCAGGATTTCCAACCTGGCCCAAACCTGTACCCGTTCATGGGTACACTTATATAAGCGAGGTTCAGCACTAACCTCACTTATATAAGCGAGGTTCAGCGCTAACCTCGCTTATATAATTGAAATTTGGCACTAACTTCACTTTTCTAACTTATACTAAGCCCACCTGCACCCCCATCATGTGACTGTACTCAAAATCAATATAATTTTGTATTTTAAAAATTCAAAATTTATTTAATATGTTTTGTGACTGATGTAATCAAGGTTCAGCGCCAACCTCACTTACATCAGCTTGGTGTCAAACCACATACACATACCCTCAGTCGGCCTGCCCACTGCATGACACTACTAACCTTCGACGGATGGATGCTACCACATACCCAACATCAGCCAAGTGGACCGGATGCTACCACATGATCCATCCCCAAAGTACCACCTCCAGCATCCCATGCTCATCTTGGCGGATATACTGCCCCCAAGAGCTTCATGCCATTTGTCATCTTCAGCACACCCACCCCTCAAGCTGTACGTTGTCTAGCCTGTTGTTGTTATCTCTACTTACGTCTGTGTAGGGGTACTACGAATCCTATGGTTACACTGACGACATGGACTTGTATGAGCCACGCTACTATGGCAAATCTTACTACGGCAAATCTTACAAAAAGCCCTACAGCAAATAATACAGCGCGCCCACTCCTATTCTTATGACCCAAGCGGCGGCCAAACTGATGCACTCACTAATTCTGCCGGCCCCAGTCCTCTTGGCCCCAATCCTGTTGCCCCCTGCCTGGTCAGCCCGATTCCCATCCTTGGCCCAAATCCCATCCTTGGCCCCGCTCCAGTTGGCCCCGCTCCAGTAGGCCCTGCTCTGAAGAGGGCGAGTGCATAGAGGGATACAGCAAAGGAACGCAGTGCGTGCATCTCATATGCGTGCACGTATGGCGCATACGGCATGTGTGGCATGTATGACCCATATGGTGCGTACAATGCGTACGGCACATACAACGCATACGGCAAGTACCACACGTATGGCACGTATGACGCGTACGGCAAGTACCACACGTACGGCACGTATGACGCGTATGGCGCGTACGATGCGTACAACATATATGGTGCGTACAATGTGTACAGTGCGTACAATGCGTACGGTGCGTACAACGCATACGGTGCATACAACACGTACGGTGCATACAATGCATACAGCATGTACAACACGTATGGCACGTACAACGCATATGGTGCGTACAACACATATGACATGTATGGCGTGTATGGCACATATGACACGTATGATGCGTATGGCACGTATGGCGCGTACGACACATAGGGCACATACGGCGTGTGTGGTGCATACAGTGTGTGTGATGCATGCGGTGAGTGAGGCAGGGAACAGGTGAGCACCTATTATTGCTTTACAAACCATTGACTCTCCGCTTACACCTTTTTGTGATTAGGGTCAGGGGAACACTTGATGCTCCAGCTTGTCTTCGCCTGAGCACCCATATGTGTGCTCTCAGCACATCATCATTGGTCCTCGGGCCTCAGTTTCATGGCAGCTGGCTCTGGAGCAGGTATATTTCCTTCACATTTACTGCATGAGATCGCCACTTTTGATCCAGAGAAAAGAGAATGGTGTTCTTAGCCATGAACAGGTGAAGTAATTCATTTTGCTCTCTTAATGAATGTAACATGAATGTGGCATGCACGGATACAGGCACTTGGGCAGTGCAAGGCATATTTGGTGGCCAACCTCCCACATGCAACGCTCATGTGCACCGCATCGACAGCATGGACGTGGCATGGGGGTGCACTCATGCATTTGTGTGAAGCTGAAATACAGCCCTCTTGGATGGATTTGGCAATGGGGAGTCAGAACAGATGGGATAGAAGAGACTACAAGGTGATTATTTCATTATGCTGCTTCCGGAAGTACATTAGTAGGCATGTGGGCTGTATGTGACCGCATACGACACCTCATGTGTGTGTGCAGTGTGTGCGTGTCGTATGTGCATGCATACAAGGCCTATATGTGCATGTGCAGCATGTGCATGTTGCGGGGTTGGCCAATCCTGACCCTGACTGCATTGGGGTTGCTGGTAGCCCCATCCTGCCTCCTGGGAAGCCCAGGTGCGCTTGCCTCTGTGTGTATGTCGTCTATACCTAAGGCAGATGTGTACCTGGGTGTATCAGAGGTAGGATGCTGTTTGCATT
>QLPG01015759.1:0-12910 GCA_003314385.1 Gomphus sp. MG54 | reverse complement strand
TTACTCACCTCCTCAGTGTAGTCAACCACTGAGGAGGGAAGCATACGCAGGTGATGTTTTAATGGCATGTATCCTACAACCGGCTCCTGACCCTATCAAAGGTTTGAGCCAGGCTGCCGGTCCCTATCCAGGGAGCTGGCCATGCGCGTCGTGCAGTGCGTGTGTAAGCGCACGTGAGTACATACAAAACAAAGAATAACTCCCTCAATATTGAGGGTAAAAATACAAAATAATAACGAAAATTTTCAGAATGAAAAAGCACACAGAATGGCACAGAAATTGATATATACAATATATTGAGATTGGTCTCTCAGGGGTGAGATGCAAGTTTGCACCCTACAGAACCAAAGGGACTCAAAACAGTTCTTGCAGAAAGTGTCAGGGGACAACCCTCTCCAAGTCCTAATGACAAGTCCAAGGTCCTATCTCGGACTCCTCTCAACTCCGAGGTCCTATCTCGGACTCCTCTCAACTCCGAGGTCCTATCTCGGACTCCTCTCAACTCCGAGGTCATATCTCGGACTCCTCCCAACTCCGAGGTCCTATCTCGGACTCCTCCCAACTCCAAGGCCCTATCTTGGACTCCCCCCAACTCTGAGGCTAGGAGACCCAGGTCCAAGGGACCACCAAGCAGGAGGTAGGAATGATCTTAGCATGATGACCGGAACCGGGAATAGGCGCCTGTGTTGATTTATAAGCTAGTGCACAGACCACTTACATAAAGGGTATAAAAGAGGTTCACCAGCAGCAGAGATCCTTAGACTTTCCTCTTTGGATTTCCCCTGCTTAGGTGAGAGCCCTACATGTACTTAGGTAGTAGCTATAATTGAACTTCGGATTTCCCCTGCTTAGATCTGAGAAGCCTGTGGGTAGGCTCTGGGTTCGAGTCCCATAGTCAGGCCTAGGAGGACGTCCAGGGCTGGGTGGTGTCCCGCTGGTTCCAGCCTCCAGCAGTCGAGATCAGTTCCAAAAGAGGGTTGCCCTTACAGCAGGAAAGTCTCACCCAATAAAGGACTGAGGGGCCAGCCACGCACTTTGACCCAGCAAGTGATGTCCTCATGCAGAGATTATGACAGCCAACACCCTCCCTCCTTACACTCCAGATGAATCTGTCCTGTTCCTGACAGTGCACTTGTACCTACTAGAGGGACCAGCGCTAGCACAGGAATGACTGAGGAAATGGAGCCTTAGTAGACCGCTTCGGGTGACACTGTAAACCCCCGCATAGTCAGTAGAGCGCACCGCCCTGTCAAGTACACGTACCAAGGACCCAATAACTCGGCGGTACCGACTAAAATACTCCATTAGTAACCAAGTACGAACCATTCAATGAGTTGTTCTCAGCTAGACGCACATATCGGTCACACCCCTCATTCCTACGCCTACTCCTCACTCCTTGGTCCGCCTCACCTCGGCACTTCCTGCCCTTGTGTTATCTTCGGTTATGACCTTGTTTTACAATCGGGCATTTCCTATTGTGCTAGGGCACGTCCTATTATTCTGTCCTTTATTGTTCTATTTCCGCCCTACATCTCTTATTCTAATTTTACTCGTTGTGGACAATAACCACATGCTTTGCATCCCTTGTTGTCCCACATTCCTTATTCCACATGTCGCTTCTTAACCTATATAAGTAGGACATGCATGTACATACTTCTTCATTCTGGGTATCGACTAGGCTTAGGCCCTTCTACCTTCTTCTCTTCTGTTAAGTCCTCAACTTGGGCCGGCATCTTCAGCATCCCCCTGAGTATCTGTCTGTTGCAAATACAGTGGCACGCATGGCAAGTAGGGCACAATGCACGAGTACGTTGAAGCCAATGTTACTACTCTTGGCCTGCAGGACTTGGCCATAGTCCGCCCGACCTTTCAACAACACCCCTCGGCAGTACCAAAGTCCATCAGTATCTGACTCCTGACACGCCCTCTGAAGGCCAAGGCGATGCTATAAACCCTCAACACACCCCAACACTTTCTAAAAACCCGTATTCTTCTATTCCAACTACCCAGCATACCTACAAGCCGAACGATCCCCCCATATGCTACTCTATGACCCGTATGACCCACCTTACACCCACATTCTCCAAACCGGATCCCTTCACGCTTCACTCTCACTCGAATCCCCACTGCTGCGTGACTCTATCATACCAAATTTCCTTCCTTAGGCTGCAGGACTTGCAGCCCTAACCGGTGACATCGCTGACGTGGCCTGTGAGGCGCCACATCACGCGCTCGCTGCTGACAATGCCCACCACCATTGCTGATCCGCACTTGCAACCTGTGCGGATGCCGAGTGATGATTCTCCACGTCTTAGGAGACGTGAAGCACCCCCAAGCAGGTCCCAGAAATCCCCCCTATGCTGCACCAAGTCCGCGGTATACCCTGGAGGACCGCGTGATAGGCCTGGACAAGCCCTCCAGACATCGCATAGGCAGCAGGGGCCGTGTCACTCGCACCGATGCTGGCCATACCCCACGAGTGTATCCTCTACCACGCTGACATCCGCACCCACCCGCTCGTGGTAGAACTCAAACGATGTTGGTGCCTGCTATGACCTGACACACCCACGGCCTGCCATCACCGCATGCATCGCGGACACAGGCGATGACGTTACTCGTCTTGTCCCAGGTGACCTACGCCCTCATGCACTCACCTGCAACCTGCAGTCTCCAGCAACCAGACTGGTTGCAGAGACACCCTCTCGGGAGGTGGTTGCAACACCGCTGCCACCCTGTCTGATCCCCCAGCATGTTCCAGGACATGGGCACCCACCTCTGAGGCTCCCAACGAGTTGCGTAAGCTGCGCAGCTTCTCACACGCACCAGGAGGTCCCTGCTTAGACTCATCGTGAACTATGTCTGACGCACAGTCTCCTCTCACATATGAAGCAAGGACATCCCTCGAGCATGACTTGATGAACACCGTTAGGGCTTCCCGGTGCACTCTCATTCAACCACCTCTTGCGAAGACTCTGCACAGCCATGTATTGACCATGCCCGAACTTGCACATGGCATGCCACCACTCATGATGTCCTTCCCCTGATGCCGAGCAATTGAATGGTTACTGGCACAATGCCCTCCTAGCATGAGTAGGTGATCCACCTGTCCTATGCTCTGTGGTTAGCTTGGCCCAGGGATGATGCATGCCTTGCAATGCAACAATCCATGCACCTGCTCGTGCACTCCTGTGCAGCTGTATCCTGATCGAGGTCGACATGCCTGCCCATTGCATGCATGTTATCTCTCCCACTCATGAATTGACCCTCGGGCAAGTTGCTGCTGCCTAGGCAACCATCCCAGACCTACAGGGGTCTCCCCATGAGTTGTGGTACTTCTACACCTGGCCACACTCCATATGGCACAGACACCATTGACACGCCCGCTGGGTCGACCCTGTGGAGATGGCAATGCAAACCATTGGCGCTACAGAGTCGGTCCCGCGTCGTGACCCGCCGGTTGTGAACCACGCCCACCTTGCAGGCATGCTACGTTGTGCAGCCCCGAGAGAACCCTGTGATCATCCGCTGCCAACGATGGTAGCACGGCCAGTAGGGCAGTGTCTTTGAGACCGTCACGACTCCCCCGTCGCACACCCTATCGCATCGAGTGGGCAATCCACCGTAATTCACCCACCATATGGATGTGCTCAGACAAGCTGAGATTGCCATTTGGACACGCCACGAGCATTTTGACGTGCTGCTGCTACATCGCCTCTTGCATCTAGCCCTGTTCGCTGTGTCTCTCCCCCCCTTCCTCACATCCTGTTCCGCCATCTCCCGCTGCCGACTTTGGAAATGGCCACAGAGCAGTGTGCACTATCGAGACACGCACACCGCACAGCCAGCAATCTGCCTGTTGGTGTTGCCGACCATGGACATGCCCAGATATGACACCGACATTTTCAACGTGTCATGCCTCTTTGTGTCCAGCTCCACACGCCTGTTTGCCACGTCCGGTATGGGCTTGCTTTCTGCGAACACGACACCATGAAGCATCACAAGGGCTCTTCCGCCAGATCGCCATTGTCAACCATGGAGGCATTCCGATGAGCTATGAGGGCCGCTGATGCATTACAAAGGCACCCCTTTGTATGCGATGCCGGCATTCCGGTATGTTGTAGCCCAGGCCCAAACCAACACCTCAGGAGGTCACATAGAGAGCGTCCATCGCTCAGATCGATCTGTGCTCACGCTCACGCTACACGTACCTGCGCCCTCCCACTCATCTTTGGTCCAACGCACTGCCTGCATTTCGAGCGACGTGCAATCCAGCACACGCACAGCTGTCGACTCACCGGCTCATCCATCTCACCTGACCGCCCCACGCGTGACGACCCCATCATCACAACGCGGTATCGCAGCATGCAACACACTCGTGCAGGTCATTGCACTGTCCTCAATGACCACGCCCTCGTGCGACCGCCCGTGACCCGTGGTCCATAGCAACCGGGCTGGCTGCAGAGACGCCCCCTCGAGAAGTTATTGCCACGCATACCCCTTCGAGGTCCGTACTGCCATCATCGTCCTGTCTGAGCCCCCGCCTTGCACATTGCGTTCAAGCATGTCCCCTCGTCCGCCGTACCGCAGCTGATTCACGCTCTTTGCGCGCATGTCTCCTGGTGCATCTGCCTCCCTCCCTATTGATGTTGCTCGAAGAAGAGGCGGTACATCAAGTATGGGTGATCGAAGGTCGGATGGCTCAGATAGACCTGGTGTGGAATCGGAGAGAGATCTGTTTGAGGGACTTGAGAAATTGGGAGAAGGAGCTGCAAAGGATAAGGAGGAGGATGAAGAAGAGGACTAGGGTGAAGTTGATGTTAGTAACCGGGTAGCTGTCAAGTTCCAATGACAAGCTACGCACCTGCACCCCCCTCCACTCGTTTTTCAGTGCTCAACGCGTCACCTACACTCGAACAACGCATAATCCAGCACACGCACAGTCGACCGATTCGCACGTTTGACAGTCTTGCCTTGACCGCACAGTCGTATTGCACCTGCATGACACATCTCCAGGCTTTGTCATAAACCACTGGGGCACGTATGACGTGGCACTGCAATGATGTCCATCGATGCCCTTACGAGATCGTGTAAGCCGCCCTTGCACCCGCCTTCCGCCCAACCACAGGTCATCGCCGCCCCATGCATAACATCCCTACACCAAGGCAACATGAGCTTGTGTTCAATATCCTGCTGACCGTACTGCACGACCGCCATTGCCTGCTGTGGTGGAGGTGGGCAAAACATCATAACCCGCTGGCCCCCAGCTTCATTCTTGTGCAGGGGACCTCGAAGCAGCACCCCCACACTCATTCCTGGTGTCCAGAGCACGGCCCACGCCTGATCGTGCGGCCTACGCCTGATCGCGCAGGTGTCATCTGCAACACCGATGCGATGCCCCCACGCCTACTCCCCACCGCTGCTGCCAGCTCCGGAAGCGTCTCAGGAATCCATGACACTCGATCTGCACTCATGTGCCCGTCATGGTCGTCGCCCCTCATACGGTCTTGTCAGCGCCATGTCCCTGCACGTCCAACACCCGTATCCCGGCCATCCGCTCCCAATACTGCACGCGTCCACCCCACATTTCCACATGCATGCCTTTGTCGCTTGTCCGCTCATGTCCCTATGCATCCGAGTGCTGTCCACCTCCCACGACCGCCCCCTACCATTGCCATCAGTTCTGGGAATGTACCAGGAAGCTGCGCTCACTGCGCAGTTCGATTTCCGTGCTCATGCTCACACACCCGCACTTCCGCGCTCACACCTGCATCATTTCCACTCCTTGGATTCTGCACGTCCTGCCTTCTGAATCCTGGATAATCTGCTCTCCGGATTCCCATACACCTGCCTCCTCGCACCCTTGCACCTTTTGATCTGCCCTATCTCTATCTCCTGTACACCTATGCTGCTATTTCTCCCATACAGAATGGCTGCATCCTAGAGAGGGGGTAGTAAAGTGCTAGAGAAGGGGTAGCGGAATTCTAGAGAGGGGGTAGCGGCACCCTAGGAGTGTGAGGACCTGTGGGCCTCAGCAATGACTCAGGCTCCAGCCAGATGCTCTGCAGAGGGATCAAAAATGTTTCCGATGCATCGAGGATGCTGCACCATAGAGAGGGGGTGATGTCAGGGGATGACCCTCTCCGAGTCCTAATGACAAGTCCGAGGTCATATCTCGGACTCCTCTCAACTCTGAGGTCCTATCTCGGACTCCTCTCAACTCCGAGGTCCTATCTCGGACTCCTCTCAGCTCCGAGGTCCTATCTCGGACTCCTCTCAACTCCGAGGTCCTATCTCGGACTCCTCTCAACTCCGAGGTCCTATCTCGGACTCCTCTCAACTCTGAGGTCCTATCTCGGACTCCTCTCAACTCCGAGGTCCTATCTCGGACTCCTCTCAACTCCGAGGTCCTATCTCGGACTCCTCCAAACTCCAAGGTCATATCTCGGACTCCTCCCAACTCCAAGGTCCTATCTTGGACTCCTCTCAACTCCGAGGTCCTATCTCAGACTCCTCCCAACTCTGAGGCCCTATCTTGGACTCCCCCCAACTCTGAGGCTAGGAGACCCAGGTCCAAGGGACCACCAAGCAGGAGGTAGGAATGATCTTAGCATAATGACCGGAACTGGGAATAGGCGCCTGTGTTGATTTATAAGCTAGTGCACAGACCCCTTACATAAAGGGTATAAAAGAGGTTCACCAGCAGCAGAGATCCTTAGACTTTCCTCTTTGGATTTCCCCTGCTTAGGTGAGAGCCCTACATGTACTTAGGTAGTAGCTATAATTGAACTTCGGATTTCCCCTGCTTAGATCTGAGAAGCCTGTGGGTAGGCTCTGGGTTCGAGTCCCATAGTCAGGCCTAGGAGGACGTCCAGGGCTGGGTGGTGTCCCACTGGTTCCAGCCTCCGGCAGTCGAGATCAGTTCCGAAAGAGGGTTGCCCTTACAGAAAGGGGTTTCAATGTTCAAGGCAAAAAAGCAAAGTGCAAACCTGTTTGCCCAGATAACAACACAAACTGCTGCATGGCTTGCATCCTCAGTGACCAAGAGGATTTTGCACATCACATTTCTCAGCTGGAGGCACTCATTCACAATGCAGGGCATGAATGTATCTTCTTGCATAAATTTCACTGTGAGATGAACCCTATTGAAATGGCAAGTATTTGTTTTATTACTTTTTTGTATTATTTTATGAAACTAAAATATGACAATAGTACTGGGGATGGGCAAAATTCCATTATAGAGAAATTCCAAAGAAGACATTTGAGGATGCAAAGACAGTGGCAAAAGCATACCTTGATGCATGTCCAGCTGATGTGATACAGTGGTTTATAAATCGTTCTTGGTGATTTATGGCTGCATATTGCAGGGGACTTACTGGGAATGCAGCTGCTTGGGCTGTTAGAAAGCAAACCAAGCATTCTGTAGTTACTGAACAAGCTATGATGTCAATTGAAGCTATACTTAACTAAAATTTACTGTTGTAAAAGTGGTAAATCCTTGACCCATTGTCATTGTATACTGCTTTGGGCTATTATGTAACAGCCCTTATTGTTCTATGTTTTCGGCCATCCATTGATTGCCATATAGTATATAAGTAGTACACTTGTAGTATCTGCACTTCTTCAGCTCTTATGCTGAACTCACATGTCGCAGGCTTACTCTGCCAATAGAGTTGCCTGTACAATAGGTTATGGGCCCCACCTGAATGCTCACCCAGCTTGAATGCTAGATACATAGCCTACTCGACACCTTGTTCAGTCCATGCTCACCTCCATCCCATGCTGTGTCCAACACCCTACACATCCCCCACTTCAGTTGAGAAGTTTGACAGGACCAACTGGGAGGAATGGCTTCACCAGCACACGGATGGCACATGGGCGAGGAACACTGAGTTTTGATTGCTCATAAACGGGGCAGGCGTGTTACTTGCACTCACCACATTCACCTCTGTTCCTTTGTCACCCACTCTCCAAGCCCTCCTCTGGGCAACCTATTCAGAGAGCGCGCAACTCTATGTTGCAAACATCACCCATCGGTTCGACACCACCGGGCTTTCACTAACGGGTTTGCCACCTGAACCACATATTCGACAGGGTTTTTTCCGCATGCATCCATTCATTGTAACTGCCAGAGGCATCGGCTCTCGTAGGCTACACTAGCCTGACAAACGCCATCCTCGATACCGTGCTGGCCTGCCTCCTGCTCTCCATTGCAGCACACCATCGCCCTCTGCATGTGCCACTGCTGCACCGTACCCACACCCTGGTCTACTCTTGCCATCGTTCATGCCAAGTTCACGTTGATCCAGATTAACGTCTTGTAATGTTCCTGTCTGTTTCGATCATATTGATGGATAAATTCAACCCATTTTTCCAAGTCATTCCCGAAGGACAAATATATACTACTGACTCGCTGCTCAAGGGCGACACGAAGGGTGTTGACTATTTTCCCACCCTTGTCAAACATCCAGCCAAGGTATCCTGCACCGATGCAAAGAGGGGCATTCCCAGAAGTTGCTAAAACCTTTCAAGCTTCATCTGACTCATGTGCAAAGAAGGGCCGTCATTAAACCCTGAAAAGAGATCGTCATGAGCAACAGCAAGCCAAAATATGCCATTCCCCATTGGAAGCAGCAAAGCCAAACCATCCGCAAGTGTTACATGAGCCGCAAGCTTGCCACCACTTGCAAAAGTCATCAGAGGGAGGACAATTAGTGAGCTAACCCTCAAAAGAGTAACAAGGGGTCAGCGCAATGCAAAAAAACAAATCTGTGTTATATACCAAGGAGGTCTGTCAGAGCTGTATGGATTCGTTTAAGAGAGTGACTACAGAGAGCAACAGCTGTGATATAAGTTTGTTTAAGAGCAGGCCCTGTTGCAATATTATGTAGCCTATTCTATATATCCTGATTCATATTCAGGTTCTAAAATAATCCCATGGCATCCAAAACGCACCTCATTTTTTATGCAGTGTGAGGTTCTAGATTCCATCAATGGCATATTATCTAGATGATCCCGCTAAATTATCTCGTGGACTCAATGAGAGAGAGAGAGAGAGAGTGTGTGTGTGTGTGTGTGTGTGTGTGTGAAATGTATAGGGAACGGCACGGGTCACCCACGGGTCAAATGTGGGTGACCCACACCCGACCCATGGGAAACCCGAACCCGTCAACCCATGGGTTTATTCCCACGGGTCAACGGGTGTTGGGTGCGCACCGCACCCGCATGCGCCGTACGCAGGCATGACGTACAACACAAACGCGCCGTACGCGGGCATGACATACGACACGAATGCACCGCACGCGTGGGTGTCATATGTGTAAGCGTAAGGCGCGTTGGTGTCAGTGCGTGCATATGGCGCGTTGGTGTCAGCGCATGCATATGGCACGTTGGTGTCAGCGCGTGCATATGGCGCGTTGGTGTCAGCGCATGCATATGGCACGTTGGTGTCAGCGTGTGTCAAGTCCACGTACCGAGACCCATCCGCCGGCAATGCCGACCGAGCAATTACTCTATATCCACGACCAAGTGCCCGCGTTGCCTGCATAACACTTGGTGCGCCGGTCCCGGCTCGGCACATTCGCCATCCATACTCCTCGGTCTGTTTCACCTTGGGACTCCCCATCCTTGTATTATCCTCGGACGCAACCCATTGTTTTATATCCGGCCACTCCTTATTGTCCCGTTTCAAGTCACAATCCTATTATACTGTCCTTTATTGTTCTATCCCCGCTTTGCATTCCTTGTTCTAATTTTGTTCGTTGTGGACAACAACCACATTGCTCTGCATACCTTGTTGTCCCACATTCCTTATTCCACATGTCGCTTCTTAATCTATATAAGTAGGACATGCATGTACTTACTTCCTCATTCTGGGTATCGACTAGGCTTAGGCCCTTCTACCTTCTTCTCTTCTGTTAAGTCCTCGACTCAGGCCGGCATCTTCAGCATCCCCCTGAGTATCTGTCTGTTGCAAATACAGTGGCACGCACGGCAAGTAGGGCGCAACACACGAGTACGTTGAAGCCAACGCCACTACTCTTGGCCTGCAGGACTTGGCCATAGTCCGCCCGACCTTTCGACAACACCCTTTCGGCAGTCCCGAAGTCCGTCAGAATCCGGCTCCTGACAGCGTGTGCATATGGCGCGTTGGTGTCAGCGCATGCATATGGCGCATCGGTGTCAGCGCGTGCGTGCACGGCGCGTTCGTGTCATACACGTGCGCGTACGATGCGATTGTGTCGTATGTGTGTGTGTGTGGCGCATGCGTGTCGTATGTGTGTGCGTGCGGGGCGTGCGTGTCGTACGCATGTACATAGTTGAGGTGGCGGGTTGGGCCAGGTCACGGGTGCTCTCGGCTGGACCCACACCCAAACCCAAGGGCACCCGACCCAGTGACCCGTGCGGGTTATCCTAACCCATGCTATTCCCTAGAAATGTATTCCTTTTTCCCCACATTATTTATCTGTTGCGAATGATGTATGCCAATGTTCTGCCATGACATGAGCACAGGTGGAGATCGTATAATGATGTAAATGGGACAAGTCCTTATGGAAGCCTTGCCCCGTACCATACAACAACTTTGTACAAAAGATGGTCATATTACAATGTATTTACACCATCATCCCAAATGTGGATGGTAATTCAGTAGTATCTGTTGGAATGGGGTGCAGCCGGAACAAAAGAACTGGACCATGTTGATCTCAGCTTCTAGGAAGAAATTGTTATTTGTGTATATCTACCTAGACCAAATAGTTGATAGTGTTTATTATCCAAAATAGTCCAGGAATCCCAATGCATGGCTTCACAGACCTTCTCATCTGCAAGTACGCGCCTGTCGAACCCTAAGCCCTAACGACTGAGTCTGAAGCTTTCAGTCGGCGCCAGCTTCACCTTCGGTACCGGCGTTCCCGCCATGTTGGCGGCTCACTACACCACAGTTCTGGCACGAGCTGAAATTAGGCTTGCCGAATGGATAGATCCGCGACCTGAATTTAATCTTGGCAAAGATTTTTTCAAGGTTTTTTCAAGGTACTTAGATGTTATTAAATAAGCCTTTATTCATGCCTACCTTGAAAAAACCTTGAGCCGTAAGATTAATTTGAGCTGAATACCCAAGGCATTGTTAATCTAATATCCAGGTTAAATTTTCCATTAGACAATCTTGTGTCAGACTTTTGTCAAGGTGGTATAATGAGTTTTTCTATCAGTAATTCTTGTGGCTACCCAGCAGTTTTTTCATATTGAATTGAATGTTCAAATAATGTAAGGGCAACCTAAGCAGGCGTTCTACCCTAAGGCGGCGCACTGGCGAAGGGGGATCCAAAGATTTAGTATAGTACCTAATACATGGGGGCTAGCCTACCTGGCGAAGGGGGATCCAAAGAGAAAACTCTAGGGAACCCTTCGCCCACTGACTACTGTATATAAGCATCGTCTCTATGGCGCTCCGTGCTCTATCGGGCATCACTCTCCTTGCCGATCGGGAAGTTCCGCCAGGGCCTCGACCCTGGGGACAGATGACGAAAAGGGGGCCAAGGGGTGCAGCTGGCTCTTCTGGGGGGTACTCGCCAACAGGAGTGATGGTTCGGCATGCGGTATGTTCGGTACTGCCGTGAGTAGGTCGAACGGTTTTCGGCTGGCGGGTGCGGTGTACGGGCGAACTGCCGTCGGTCGGGGTAAGAACACGGGGGTTCCCCTGACATTACCCCCCTTCTAGGATGCGGCGTCCCCGACGCACTGATACCCACGGGCAGGACTGGGGCACGGGACCTGAAGACGGATGCGTCCAGGGTACGGATCCGACGTGGCGCACCCGGGTGTAGGCGGTAGAAGTCGGCGATAAGGTCGGGGGCTCGGATGTCGCTTTCGTTCTCCCACGAGTTCTCTTCGTAGCCATAACCCTTCCACTTGATAAGGAACTGTAGTCGATTTGCTCTCATCCGGCTGTCGAGTACTTGTTCGACTTCGAAGTGTTCTTCCTCGTCAACGAGGATCGGCTGCGGTGGAAGGGGCTGTCGTCTACCCAGGATGGGGTCCATTGGGGCCGGGGTGAGTTTAACTACGGGAAAGACCGGGTGAAGACGACTCAGGGACTTAGGGAGGCGAAGTCGGTATGCGTGGGACCCTATCCGTTCCTCCACGAGGTAGGGGCCAAGTCGCCTGTGTGCCAATTTCTTGGACGGCCGATTCGTGCGAATGTCACTAGCATCGAGGTACACCTTGTCGCCTGGAATGAATGTCGGTGTCGGCTGACGTCTACGGTTGTAATAAGTCGCCATATCATCCTTCGCTTTTGCCAGGGCCGCCTTAGCTTCCGAAAGTGCTCCCTCCATCCGCTCCTTGAACTCGTTGACGGCCTCGAGGCGCGATGGGGGTTGGTGCAGTTCAAATCCCATCCGCGGGTGCCTGCCAGTGTCTAGCAGAAAGGGGGACTCGCGAGTCGATGCGTGAACGCGATTATTGTACTGGAACTCGGCTAGAGGTAGGAGGTCATCCCAGTCGTCTTGCCTCTCGTTGACGAAGAGGCGCAAGTACTGTTCCAGTTCTTGGTTCACTCGCTCAGTTTGACCATCCGTCTGCGGGTGATAGGCCGTGGAGGCCGCCAAGCGGATGCCCAGTAAGCGATAGAGTTCCCTCGTGAACTCTCGGACGAACTGTACTCCACGGTCGGACACCACCACCCTTGGCAGTCCGTGCAACTTCCAAACGTGGTGCAGGAAGAGTCGCGCCGCCCCGCTCGCCGTTATCGTCGTGTGTGTCGGTATGAAGTGCGCTCGTTTTGACACCGAGTCTACCACGTTCATCACGGCGTCGTACCCGTGTGCGTTGGGGAGTTCCACCACGAAGTCTATGCTTATGGTATCCCATCGTGTCTCGGGGATCGGGAGCGGGTGGAGTTCCCCAACCGGTC
>QLPG01015753.1:0-13031 GCA_003314385.1 Gomphus sp. MG54 | reverse complement strand
TGGATAACTGAATATTAACAATAAAACATTTACATAAACTGAGCTGAATCTGTCTCAATGTCAAGTACACGCACCGAGGATCTGGTAACTTGGCAGTACCGACTAAAATACTCCATTAGTAACCAAGTACGAACCATTCAATGAGTTGTTCTCGGCCAGATGCACATATCGGTCACACCCCTCATTCCTACACCTACTCCTCACTCCTCGGTCCGCCTCACCTCGGGACTTCCTGCCCTTGTGTTATCTTCGGTTATGGCCTTGTTTTACAATCAGGCATTTCCTATTGTACTAGAGCACATCCTATTATTCTGTCCTTTATTGTTTTATTTCCACCCTACATTTCTTATTCTAATTTTATTCGTTGTGGACAATAGCCGCATGCTCTGCATACCTTGTTGTCCCACATTCCTTATTCCACATGTCACTTCTTAACCTATATAAGTAGGACATGGATGTACATACCTCTTCATTCTGGGTATCAACTAGGCTTAGGCCCTTCTACCTTCTTCTCTTCTGTTAAGTCCTCGACTCAGGCCGGCATCTTCAGCATCCCCCCGAGTACCTGTCTGTTGCAAATACAGTGGCACGCATGGCAAGTAGGGTGCAACGCACGAGTACGTTGAAGCCAATGCTACTACTCTTGGCCTGCAGGACTTGGCCATAGTCTGCCCGACCTTTCGACAACACCCCTCGGCAGTACCGAAGTCCGTCAGTATCCGACTCCTGACACTCAATAAACATTACAAAGATATTTGCTATCATCTTTAACAGTATATTCTAAACCAAACTCTTATCCTGATATTTCTTATCATCAAATCTCCCCCATACTAGAGCAGTGGCCCATACTGAGACTATCCAGCTCACTCCAACAGTACTGCAGTAAAGAGCATGTAGTTCCTCTAGCACCCTGTCCTTTCATTTTAAGTATAGTCTGCCACCTATGGAACTTCATCCTCTTGGTTCTCCCTCACAGGCCTCCTATATCAAGGAAGTAGTTGATGAAGAAATGGACTATAAATCCCAGGGCAATGATGTCAGGACTCGGTGAGGCCAAGGATTCTGTCAATGTCCTATAGGCCGTTCGAGGTGGCTAGGCTTCAATGTGCTGGTGTGTTGCGCCCTGCTGTTCCGTGCATGCCACTTATTTGGACAGGAGCAGTACTGGTGAAGGGGCTGAGGGTGTCAGCTTGAGTGAAGGACTTGGACAGGGAAAGGAAGATGAGGGGGTCTAAGCCAAGTTAATATTCTGAGTGAGGAACTACCTACATACATCCGCTACTTATATGGGTTAAGAAGCAAGATGTGGAACAGGGTAGCGTAGGAAATGGAGAGTAATAAGGTATGAAAAACCATGTTGAGGCATTGTTCACAGTGAACAAGAATAGAATAAGTAGGCGAGAATAGAATAATAGAATATGGCTGAGAATAAAATAATAAAGGAGTGAATGAGAATAAGACAATGGAGGAATGGCCGAAGATAAAACAATAGGGCCATGATTGAAATAATAAGTAGACATTGAGTGTCATGGGGGAAGATGGGTAAGGAAGTGGTTGGGAAATGAAAGGATAGTGAGAGGTAGAAAGGATAGGTAGGAGAGATAGTCTAGACGATGTACCAGATATGCCGAGCCGAGACCGCATGGTAGTGAGGATAGTATGGGTAAAGGTTGGTTGGTTGGTTGGTTGGTAATACCAAGTAAATCGGAGCTTAGTATCGTGGTCTTGACAAATGAAGACAATGAACTCAACCCAGTAGAAAGCAAGCAGAGTTTGGTATGATCAAGTGAGAATACCAAAGTCAAAGAACTCCTTCTCAAACCAGCAGAGCCACAGGTATAGGTAGTACATAGTTTATGGATGCATATCAGAAAGGCCTTACAGGTAGTCAAGCAGCTTGGGCCAGTCAGAAGTACCAAGCCTTGCCAGATACTATTCTCATTGGGGCTTATACTAGCCAACTGACTTTCTTCTGTGTTATTGCCCTTATCATTCTCTTCATCCTCTATATAATCCAGCCCATGCTTCCAGTCAAGTGTTAGATTACACTTGACCTTGTAGGCCTTGCACCAGCCTCCAAGATGATGAATCTTTCCTCATATTTTGTACAATGGTTGAATATAATCCGTCCAGACCTGTTAAGTACATGACACCGAGCCTCAGTTCACTTGGTCATACCAGCCGAACGATCTCTACCATCTAATCCTACACACAAGTGACAAGTCATTTCTTCACTAGTACATGGTCTTGGCTTAGTACATTCAGTTCATCACTTGGTTCACTTCCCTTCATCCTATCCCTTCCACCTTTGTTTATTCTTTTATTCCTGATCTCCTCCCCCATTACATTTTACCTTGGGACATTTCTATTGACTTATTCTTGGTCATGACCCTATTGTTTTATATTTGGTCATATCCTATTGTTCTATTTTTAGTCACACTCTTATTATTTTATGCTTGGCCATATTCTATTATTGTATTTTCATTTATGTTCATTGTTCTATTCTTGAGCATTGTTATTATGATGATACATAGGCCAAGTGCTATTGCAATAGTGCTGACTTCACGATGCTGGCAGGAATTGGCCAAGTCCTGTAGACTGATCAGAGTGGCTTGGCTTCAATGTGCTCATGCATTGCACCCTACTTTCCATTCATGCTACTGATTTAGAACAGATGAGATACCCAAGAGAGTGCTGAGAGTGTCAGCCCAAGTAAGGACTTCAGATAGGAGAAGGGAAGGCAAGAAGGTATAAACCTAGTTGATATTCAGAGTGAAGAACTATCTACATACATGTACTACTTATATAGGTTGAGAAGCAAGATGTGGAATCAGGGTGGCATAAGATATAAAGAACAATAAGATATGAAGAGCATGTGGAGGTAGTGTCTACAATGATCAAGAATAGAATAAAGGAATGCAAACGAGAATAGAATAATGAAAATAAGATAATAGGAATGTGGCCAAGGATAAGATAATAGAAAATGACCGAATATAACACAATAGGGTCATGGCCAAGGATAAAACAATAAAGAAATGTTCTGAGATAAAACAGGCCAAGAAATAAGAAGTAGACAGGGTGGGATTAATGGAAAATGAATGAGGGAAGAGTGGATGATGGATAGGAATGGGGAATGTAGATGATAAATGTGCCAAGCTGAGACCGATGTACCAAGTAGCTTGTATATGGCTGGGTCACTTGCACATGGAATTAGACTGATCATTTGGTCATCACTTCTGAGTTACCCAATACTCGGTATGTGTACTTGACAATTGTGGACAATGCTCCTACATGCTCTCCATACCTTATTCCTTTTTCCATGTCTTACACCACCCTGTTCCACATCCAGTTCTTAACCTATATAAGTAGTAAATGGATGTAGATAGTTCCTCATTCTGAATATCAACTTGGCATACACTTCTTGCCTTTTCCTCATCCTCTTGTCTGAAGTCCTTACTCAGGCTGACACTCTTGGCACTCTCCTGAGTTCCTCTTCCCTCTGAAATTAGTAGCACACATGGAAAGTAGGGTGCAATGTATGAGTATGTTGAAGCCAAGTTATCCCAATTGGTCTACTGGACTTGGCCAATCCTGCACCAGCATTGTGAAGTCAGTACTTTTGCATTAGTGCTTGGCCTATGCAATGTTGGCATTTTCAGTGCCTGACAAGACCTCTAGATTTCTGATTTCATAATGCCGAGATGGGCTGTAATTGTCAAGCTTCGGGAATACCAAGAGGTCGGGCATGTAATGGCCAAGTCCTACAGGCCAGGAGTAGTGGCTTTGGCTTCAATGTACTCGTGCATTACGTCCTACTTGCCGTGCATGCCACCAATTTGGGATGGAGGGAATACCCAGGGGTACCGAAGGTGCTGGCCCAAGTAGAGGACTTTACAGAGGGAGGAGAAGGTAAGGGGCCTAAGCCTAGTCAATACCCAGAATGAGGAAATATGTACAGGCATGCCCTACTTATATAGGTCTAAGAAGGGACATGAAGGTATGCAGAGCATGTGGGTATTGTCCACAACAAGTAAAATTATAATGGAGGAATGCAAATGAAAATAGAACAATAAAATATAGAATAATAGGAATGTGGCCAGGGATAGGACAATAGGGAGTGCCAGGCGATAAAACAAGGACAAGATGTCCTGAAATCAGGTGGGTCAAGGATTAAGGAGTAGATGGGGTGGGATTAATGGATGGTGATTGAGGTAACGTGAGTGAGGGGTAAGGGCAAGGATTGTAGATGGTAGATGTGGGTGTGCCAAGCCAAGATTGGTGTACCAAGTGATGTGCATGTGGCATGGACACTTGTACATGGATGTAGGGTGACTGCTCGGTCGGCACTGCTGAATTACCGGGATCTCAGTATGTGTACTTGACAGTAATAATGATATTAGGTGTATAGGGTTAAACTGAAGTAGAACAAGATGGAAGTGAATGGGGAAATCTTAGTTGATTGTCAAGTCCACAATACCAAGTCCTGGTTCACTCAGCAATACCGACCGACCGACCCTCACCCATATCATCCCTTACTATCATACGATCTCAGCTCGGCACATCCAGTACATTATCTGGACCACTCCTCTCATCCTATCCCCTCTATCCTCTACTATTCTCTCATTCCCCATCTATCCCCTTACCTGTTTTCCTTGGGATACTTATTATTCCTTCATTATTTGGTCACAGCCCTATTGTTTTATCTTTGGCTGTTTTCTATTGTTCTATTCTCATCCACTCCCTCATTATCTTATTCTCACTTACATTTCTTATTCTATTCTTGATCACTGTGGACAATACCTCCACATGATCTTTCATACCTTATTGTTCTCCATTCCTTATGCCACCCTGTTCCACATCTTGCTTCTTAACCTATATAAGTAGCAGATGTATATAGATAGTTCCTCACTCTGAATATCAACTTGGTTCACATCCCCTTGTCAGCCTTTCTCCTGGCTAAAAGTCCTTCAGCTGGGCTGACACTCTTGGCATCTTCTCAGGCCTCTCTTCTGTCCAAATCAGTGGCATGCATAGAATAGTAGGGGGTAATGCATGAGCACATTGAAGCCTAGCCACCTCGAATGGTCTGCAGGACTTGACCAACTCCTTGGCTTTACCGAGTCTTAACATCAATATTCTGACTGAAGAACAGACTAATGAACATACAGGTTTTATATTAATTTCTTATCTATGAAGAGTCCTTGTTGAAAGGAAATAGGTTCCTATACTAGATGGGAAATGTAGGGATCAAGTGAAATAAGGAGTGAGTATTCCAAATGCATTTTCAATGTGCAATGGAGTTGCCATAAATAGAATGTGACAAATGATCCAACAATAGAAAAGAGTAATTGCAAGGTTGAATTCAGATTAGGAAAGTGGAGTGAAGTCATAAATGGAAATGGAAAAGTGAAGTGAACAGATTATGCTATAAACAGAAAGTGGAGCAGAAATATAAATGGAAACTTAAAAGCAAGGTAAATGAATGTATACTATAAATGGAAATACAATCATGTGGTTTCAGAAATATGACCATGTGGTGTAACAGATATAATAGAGTGTAGCATGTGATGCCAAGATAGAATAGGTAGAAAACACAAGGGTGATCATTATTGAAGGTTCTCTCATTTGAACTACAGTAATGTGAAACAGATGATGTCAAAGAAACTTGTACAGTAGGGGACAAAACCATTCAAGTGTTTTGAACATTTGTGTTGTACTGTAAATAATGGGAGGATTACATAATAAAAATATGATGTAATTAGTGGAGATAGCCCTGCTTCTGAACTTGTGGTCACAATCAAGATGATTATGTAACTCTCAATATTCATTGAGATATTAATTATTTAAAAAATGAAGCATTTGAACAGTTTTGTCCCTCACATTTTTTAAACAAGAAATGATATATATCAGTACTTAGTAAAACCCCCATTTGCTCTCATCACTGCCTGCACCCTTCTAGGCATGCTCTGGCTCTATCTTCTCCCATTCTACTCCAATCCTCTCCCATAGCTCATGCACTCCACTAGGGGGGTGTTTATAGTCAGAAAGGTGCTTTTTGACAATAATCCAGAGGTTTTCAATGGGGTTTAGGTCAGGGGACTGAGCTGGCCACTTCAGACCTCATAGCCATGGTTAGAAAACCACTCAGTGGCCTTCTTGCACATGTGCTTGGGGTCATTATCCTGCTGAAAAATAATGTCAGTAGAATCTTTACTATAATACTCCAGGCTAGGCTGAAGCTCATCATCCAAAATCTGCCTGTACAATCTTCCATCAATTTTGGCAGCATAGCCAGGTCCTTCCCACAACATACAAGCCCATACCATCACAGAACCTCTACCAAACTTCAGTGTTCCCTCAACTAACCTATCACTCAAAGGTTCTCCAGCTTTTTTGTACACCTATCTCCTTCTATCTGACCCCAATCAATTGATTTTGGTCTCATCTGACCAGACAACATGCTTCCAGTCCTCTAGAGTCTACTCCAGATGAGCTTCTGCAAACTCCCTCCTTGCCTTCCTATGCCTTGCACTAAGAAGTGGCTTTTTTCTCTTTACAACTGCCTTCATCCCAGCCTTCTTCAGGTTCCTCCTTACAGTCTTGGATGTCACTGGTTCACTGAGAAAGTTTTTGAGCACCTGGGTACCCTAGGTTGTATTCTCAATCTTCCCTCTTTGCATGAGCAATATAATATGGTGGATGTTGGAGGGGGATATCTTAGATGGGCGACCACCAGTGGCCTTGGGTATATCAGGACAGTGTTTCCTGTGAATGGTAGAGATAGAGCCAACAGAGACACCAAGGTAAGAGGAGATGTAGTGGCTAGAATAACCAGTTTTGAGCAATTGTGTCAAGTACACGTACCGAGGTTCCGATTATTCGCCAGTGCCGACCAAACAACCACCCTACGTCCATGTACAAGCATCCACGCAGCATGCATAATGCTTGATACACCGGTCTCGGCTCGGTACATCTGCCATCCACATTCCTCAGTCCGTTTCACCTCGGGACTTCCTGTCCTTGTACTATCCTCGGTTACCAGCCTTGTCTTATAGTCTGGCACCTCCTATTGTCCTATCTTCGGGCACATTCTATTATCCTGTCTTTTATTGTTCTATCCCCGCTTTGCATTCCTTGTTCTAATTTTGTTCGTTGTGGACAATGACCACATGCTCTGCATACCTTATTGTCCCACATTCCTTATTCCACATGTCGCTTCTTAACCTATATAAGTAGGACATGGATGTACATACTTCCTCATTCTGGGTATCGACTAGGCTTAGGCCCTTCTACCTTCTTCTCTTCTGTTAAGTCCTCGACTCGGGCCAGCATCTTCAGCATCCCTCCGAGTACCTGTCTGTTGCAAATACAGTGGCACACACGGCAAGTAGGGCGCAACGCACGAGTACATTGAAGCCAACACCACTACTCTTGGCCTGCAGGACTTGGCCATAGTCCGCCCGACCTTTCGACAACGCCCCTCGGCAGTACCGAAGTCCGTCAGTACCCGACGCTTGACAAATTGGATGATAGAGTCAACTTTAGCAGCAGAGAGAGGCTTCATGGTTCTGAACAAGGAATATTTGGCTTTGTTTGGACAGAAACAAACAAACTATAAAAAAGTTCACACAATGTCACGTGACATATCATGTGATTTCCAGCCCTGTATATACAATTTATTGCATTAATGACTGTGAGGGAGAAAACTGTTCAAATGCTTCATTTTTTAAATAATTAATATCTCAATGAATATTGAGAGTTACATAATCATGTTGATTGTGACCACAAGTTCAGAAGCAGGGCTATCTCTACTAATTACATCATATTTTTGATTATGTAATCCTCCTGTTATTTACAGTACAACACAAATGTTCAAAACACTTGAATGGTTTTGTCTGTCAGGACTTGGTACTACCGAGGATACTGTCGGAACCGGCCAAGTCCTGCAGGCCGGTTGGGGTGGCTTGGCTTCAACATACTCGTGCGTTGCACCCTGCCTCCTGTGCATGCCACTAACTTGTAACGAGAACAGATACTCAGGCAAATGCCGAGGGTGTCGGCCTGAGTAAGGACTTCTGAACAGAAGGAGGAG
The DNA here is from genome assembly GCA_003314385.1 of Gomphus sp. MG54. NCBI lineage: Eukaryota > Fungi > Basidiomycota > Agaricomycetes > Gomphales > Gomphaceae > Gomphus > Gomphus sp. MG54. The sequence goes on along the minus strand of QLPG01015753.1, from coordinate 4,939 downwards.
AGTAGGGAGGCGTAAGCCTAGTTGATACTCAGACTGAGGAACTATGTACACATATCAACTACTTATATAGGCTGAGAGGCGGAATGTGGAATAAGGGTGGCATAAGACATGGAAAAAAGAATAAGGTATGAAGACCATGTGGAGGTATAGTCCACAACGATTAGAATAGAATAATAAGAGGGTAAGGCAATAAAATATAAGTGGTGAGATTGTGGGAAAGAAATAGAACAATGAGGAATGGCCGAGAATAAAACAATAGGGCCGTGAGTGAGTGGCAGGGAATAGTGAATATCCCGTGGGTAAATGAGTGAGGGGGAAAGGAAGAGAGTGTAGGGTTGACAAAGAATAGGGGTTGGGGAAGAGGATAATGAACCGGGTGATAAACCGGGTATACCTAACTGAAACCATACACCGTGGAATGATGTGAATGGGGGTTGGTTGGTTGGTACTGCCGAGTAAGTCAAAGCACGATGTATGGTCGTGACAGTATCCCCCCTCTAGCGGCTGAACCCATGAAGCCGATAGGCAGTGTGAGGTTCGTGGGTAAGAATGAGGGCTGGGGGAGGCGACCGTATTGGAGGGGGCCGTGGATAGAGATGGGTGGTGAGGCCCCCTGGATGGAGTGGTGTTTTATTGTGCTTTTTGGCAGCCCATTATGATGGCGGGCTTGTTGTCAGAATTTGGTGGATTGGTTTGGCCGACCCCGACGTAGGGTAGTGACCATGTGTGAGTGGTTAGGCAGGGCTGATGAGTGGATGGCCGGCAACATGTTTCAACCCGGTTTTCAAGAAGGTTCGTGAGAGGGTGAAGTAGGGTGGAGGGAAAAATAGGATAGAAGAGAAGAGAGTATGTTTCTGGAAAGAAGAAAAAAAAGGGGAATAAGGAAAAATATAGTAGATGAAGAGAAGAAGGGAAATGGTGGGGGAAAAGGAGGCATGATGGGGGGTTTTTTAGTCAGGTTCTAAAGGCCACGGGCCTGGTTTATTGGGGTAGGCAAGGTGGAACTCTGCTACGATCTCGGGGGCGTGATTGAGTTTGGTTGCTACCAACCAAGACATTTCATCTTCAGTGCCTTCGTAACCAGTCCAGCGGACAAGGTAGAGCAGGGGGCAAGGCCTGCGTCTTCTGTTGAGCTTTGAGTCAAGGATCGCAGCAATTTCATACTCAATTTCTCCGTCGATTTCGACAGGGGGGGGCGGAGGCTGAACACGATCGGGTATGGTATTGGGGGTAGAAGGTTCGAGCATTGAAACATGGAAGACCGGGTGTACTGCCCACATAGAGTTGGGTAAACGGAGGGTATAGGAATGGGTGCCGACACATGCTATTACTTCAAAGGGGCCGAGATACTTCTCCATTAGTTTTTTGGAGGGTCGAGTGGTTTGGAAGAATTGGGCTTTAACGAATACTGAAGTTCCGACTGGAAACTCGGGAGAGGCGAGTCTGTGGGAGTCTGCCAAGGCTTGATATCGTGATTGGGCCTGGCTAATTTGTTTTTTTCAGGGCTCCATGGAGTTGATCAAGATCTACAGCAAATTCACGTGCTCAAGAGGAGGCGAGGTCACGCTCAGGGTGTACGGTGAGGTTTGGGTGATGTCCCTTATTGGCAAAAAAGGGAGAGATGCCTGTGGTCACATTTGGAGCGTTATTGTATGCGAATTTGGCTAGCGGCAACAGTTCGGACCAATTGTCCTGTTGGTAATTGCAGTAGACTCGAAGGTACTGTTCCAGTGTCTGGTTTACTCATTTGGTCTGGCCGTCGGCTTCCAGATGGTAGCCTGAGGTGAAGTGTAGGCACATGTCTAGGGCTTTTCTGAGGGACCTGAAGAAGTGAGAGACGAATTCACTTCCGCGGTCAGATGTTACATGGTTCGGTACACCATGCTTGGAGAAGACGTGGAGCACAAACAGTTTGGCCAAATTGGCGGAAGTGATGGTATCGACTGTAGGAATGAAGATGCTTTGTTTGGTGAGTCTGCAAACTATCACTAGTATTGATGTGAAACCGGATAACTGAGGGAGTTGCTCAATAAAGTCCATGGATATGGAATTCCATGGTTGTTCGGGAATGGGGAGTTGTTTTAGGAAGCCATAGGGTTTGTGATGCTGCGATTTCGAATGCATACATGTAGTGTAGGATTTGCAGAAGTTGATGACCGAGGTGCGCAAGCCTGGCCAGATGTATTTGCAGCGGATCAGGGCTAGTGTTTTGTTTTGACCGAAATGTCCCAAGAGGACATGGTCGTGCTTGTATTGTAGGACACGTAATCTGAGGTTGTTGGCATCGGGGACGTAGATCCGGTTGTCTAACCGAAGGAACCCGTCCAGGGTTTGTGTCCATCTTGGGTTTAGTACTTCGGGGGTGCCGAGGTGGGGTACTGCCGTTGGATTGGTCGGGAGGGCTGCACGTATGTCGGAATGGAGTTTTTCGGAGTCCATGATGGTACTTGCTCATAATGTTGGGATGATAAGTTGCGTCACCCAAAGGGATTCTACTAATTGAGTGGTCGTCAAGATTGGTCAGAGGATTTGGGGGTTGATGGTACCATAGTTGTTACCCCCCTCTTTAGGGTAGACGTCCTATCGTCTAGTTAAGGCATTGGGTTTTGTACCGAGTTTGCCGGGGCAGAAACGGATGGTGATGTTAAATTGGCAGAGGTATTCAGACCACCGTGCCTGTCTCCATGTCAGGACTTTAGTGGTGGAAAAGTATTCGAGGTTTTTGTGGTCGGTGATGACGTCTATGGGGTTGGCAGAGCCTTCCAGGTAGTGCCGCCATCGCTTGAACGCCTCAAAAATTGCTAAAAGTTCCTTGTCATGAACATCATAGTTTAGCTCGGGAGTGGTAAGGTACAAGAATGAAAGGCAACGGGATGAATCTCGCCTTCGGGACTGATAATGGAAAGGATTGCTGCAAGGGCATAGTCTGAAGCATCGATTTCTATGACAAGGGGTAAGTCAGGTTCCCAGTGATGCAGGATGGGTGCTGAGGTGAAGGCCATTTTGAGCAGGTCGAAAGACTTTTGACAGTCTTCGGTCCAAGCCCATGTCATGCCTTTACGTGTCAGCTGGGTAAGGGGTACGGTTATGTCTGAATAGTTAAATATGAAGCGACGGTAGAAATTGGTAAAACCTAGAAAGGACTGGATGTCCTTGACCTTTTGTGGTTCAGGCCACTCGCGGATGGTTTTGACTTTGTCATCAGACATGGTGAGGCTGTCAGTACGTAGGATGTAGCTGAGGAATTCGACCGTGTCTTTGTGCCATTCACATTTGCTGGCTTTGACAAATAAGCTGTTTTTTCTGAGTTGGCAGAGCACCTCTCGGATATGTTCTCGGTGCTCCTCAAGTGAGTCTGAATAAATCAGTATGTTGTCTATATAGGTGACAGCGCAATGGTCTATTAGGTCACTGAGAATGTCATTCATAAACCTCTGAAAAGCTGCAGGGGCATTGGAGAGGCCGAACGGCATGACTAGCCATTCGTAGGACCCGTACCGGGTCTTGAAGGCAGTCTTCCATTCTTCTCCTTTGGCAATTCAGATCAGGTGGTACACATGCCGAAGGTCGATATTTGTATAGATTCTAGCTTTTTGGGGGGGATCTAATAGGTCAGTGATTAGAGGGAGAGGGTACCGGTCCTTCTTAGTCACTTTGTTTAGTGCTCAGAAATCAACACATAGCCGAAGGGAGCCATCTTTCTTTTGGAAGAACAAGATTGGCGCTCTGTGCGGGGAACGGGAGGCCCTGATAAACCCCATGTTCAGGTGTTCATCAAGGAACTTGCGCAGGGTTTCTAGTTCTGACTGTAATAACGAGTAGAGGGATGGATGAGGCATCTTGGCGCCATCTTCCAGGGTGATCTTGAGATCATAGGGTCGATGGAGTCCTAGAGTGTCAGCTTTTGTTTTGCTGAAAACGTCAGCAAATTTGTGATACTCTTTGGGGATGTTTTCGAGGTCGACTGGATCAGGGGGAGCAGACGGAATGGATGGGGCCTTGGCCGATCGTGCCAAGACGGCATCGATGGCCGAAAGGTCCAGACAGCAAACCTGTGAACCTTCTAGTTTGCATGCTTGCGCAAAGGTGGCTGCATTGACTAGGGCTATTTGCGGGGCTTCTAATTTCAGAGAGGATCCTGGTTGAGGCCGTGGAGCAGCGGCAGATGCTGGCTGAACCGATGGCTTCGGGATGCACCTAGGTTCATTAGCGGTTTTCCGGAACGTAATACTGCTCAATACCCAATCAATCAACAGATTGTAGCAGGTGAGCCAGTTGTGACCGAGTACTACCGACACAGACGAATCTAGTAACGTGACATACATATGGATGGACTGTAGTTGTCCTGTCGGAAATTTGACTGGTAGTTCTACAGATTCGGTAATGACCACATTAGTAGTGCCATCAAATAGTTTAAGGGGAATCGAATCCACGGAAGTGGAGGGGATCTTATTTTCCTGAACATAGGAAGATTCTATGAAACAGTGAGTAGAACCTGAATCGATCAGACATTGAAGAGGGGTCGCCAAGGAACTTGGTATCAAAATAGAAGATAGAGGGATTACCAAAGAATTAGGATTAAGAAGGGCAGAGGCATTAAGCTTAACCTCAGTTCCAGCACCTGCTGACTCTTTTGGTTCAGTCACCTCCACAGATTCTTCAGTTTCGGTATCTGGGGCATTAGTCGCCTTGCCGGTGTTAGATCTGGATTGTAGGGTCATAATCATTAAGCAATAAGGGCACAGGAGGTAGTGTCAGTCTGAGTATACTGTCAGGCCTTGGTACTACCAATGGTACTGTCGGAACCGGCCAAGTCCTGCAGGCTGGTCAGGGTGGCTTGGCTTCAACGTGCTTGTGCGTTGCGCCCTGCCTCTTGTGCGTGTGTCAAGTCCACGTACCGAGACCCATCCGCCGGCAGTGCCGACCGAGCAATTACTCT
>QLPG01015748.1:0-15735 GCA_003314385.1 Gomphus sp. MG54 | reverse complement strand
CTTCTTTAGTATAGTTGGTTGTTGTGCCCCGTGTCCCTAACCCTAACCCTAACCCTAAGACTATGATCAATTTACATATAAAAACTAGATACTTACGAGAATATACTCCAGTTCTAAACTCACCCGCTTCTTGACCATTCTTAAGACCTCGACGCGATCGAGATCTCAAAGTCTGCGTACACTTCAATCATCTTGTCAAGCATCCGGATACGCCGGAATAGTTCCCTTAGGTGTAGTTCACCTTGTCTACAACCTTTTCTCTCACACGCCTTTGTATTTCGAGGATCCCGCAGCATTTGATTCCACCCGGTCAACTGTGCGCCACCTTCCCGGGCTGGCGCCTAAAGATATCGACATACGCCGGTCATATCATCGTATATATATAGATAACAATTCACGCACGAACAATAAAAACACAGAAAAAATACCAACAAAATCACAAACAAATATATTTCCATCTCCCCCGACTTTTAAATTAAGAAGATTGACAGCTGCCGAATAGAATTGTACGCGTGGCTATACTCATAGGTTCAAATATAACACCATTCCAGTGTTTAGCACCGGTCTGGTACCCATATATTTTGGTTCTCAAGGCTGACTCTGATTTGCTGTGCCTCTGAAGATTTTTTTCCATCCCACAGCCTCCATTACACATGCAAGTTCACAATCATCTTCTCCTTAGGACAGAGAATCACATCTGGTGCCGCCAGACTACTAACGAGGCCATAATCAAAGAACAAGAGGCAACTCTGTTGTTGATGTTACCTGGGCAATTATTGTGGCTGATGCTACTACGCGTCTATTCCAGTGTTTAGCACCAGTCATTCTGGTTCTCCAGGCTGACCGTGATTTATGCTACATCTTATGATCTTTCTCCGACAAATACTCTCCTTTACACATGCAAGTTCTCCAAATGCGAATAGAATCATAAGTTGCTCATCTGGTACCGCCAGACTACTAACAAGGCTGTACGCACAGCACCGGAAGTAATTCTGTTTTTAGCTTGGCACATATTGTCGTCGATATAATACATAAGTACGACAAAGCGTATGGGTGCTGTGGCCTAATTGAAGAATTATCATGGTTGGTTGAATAACCAAGGGAGCATTGCAACAGATGAATTGTTACATGGAGGAGATGAAATATGCTCTTAGTAAGAAAGAAAACCATACGACCCAGAAGGAGGATACCCAAAGGGAAGTGTTTATGAAAATTTTCCAGTTGGCAAAGTAGGTGGCAATAGCAAACCACACATGGGACCGATAAGGGAAGGTTGAGAGCTACTTATAGGAACCGCAGGTGAGAACGAATGATGGTGCATTTGTTATTTGAAAGGCAGCACTGCTGCTTGTCTTCAGATGACTCTGCTATGAACAAAGAACAATGGACGTAGAGTAGACGAGTAGACGAGCTGCTCAGCCACATGAAAAACTGGGTTGCAGTAGCTGATACGTTGATATGTCTCAACAGTAAGGTATGATAGGTAAAAGAGTAGGCATTCACCTTGCAAGACTTGCTTCCTTGAATTTGTGCTAAGACTACATGCATGAGTTGCATGACACCAGCGTACTGATCTTCAGGGATGACCTACCAAGACCATGGATGCCTCAAAGTGAGTTACTAATCACCTGGGTCCTGAGCGCTCTGAATCCACGGTCAAGGAATGAGGGAAAATCATCGTGAATCAGCCTCTATCCACGTGCAAAGATGAGATGTTGATTTTACAGTATTCTCGTTCAATCACGCATATATATACCAAGGGGATACACAGTTAAATCCCCCCCATACAGCCGTCATCTACATACGAAGAGGTACACTATCCAGTCCCCGATAAAACGTCTACGCCCAGGAAAATTTGATCAATTACGTAGTGCATACATCGGGTTCCAGCTTCAGATCATGCTGTTGGCTGTGGTGTCGTATAGCTATCTACTTTGGAAATGAGCAAAATTCTTCATTCCATAGGTATGTCATTCTTGACGATTATTTTCTAACCAGAAGATCTAGGTTGAATATGTTTAATAACCAAGCGTGAATCTGTGGAGCTTAAATCTAATCGTGGTCTCGCGCATGGCGTTTGTTCCAACATTTGTCGTGTAGTAAGCTCTGTTTCCAGAGGTCTAAGGTCGAGTACGAAACCCAAGGTCAATGCATTCCTCACTCCAACTTAAATTTATTCATGGTCCTGCGCGTCGGCCAGGATATTTTCATATATCTCTTTATCCTCGAGACTCTAGGCTCTAGGAAGATTGCTTGTAGTACTACCAGTGGCTAAACGCTATGGGAAACACATTGGCATCCCATCGATCGTAAGATCACGCGAGGTAGTGGTGTCTGAGTGCTATGATTGTCGATGGGAAGTGAGTATACAGCTCAAGCAGGGAAACCGCAAAGGATCGTCCCACGTTTCTTTCAAACGCATGCTCCTGGAGTTGGTTTTGTTTTGACGTCTATCCCTGGCACCTCTCGTTCAATTATGAGTATATCTCACCAGGATTGGAAAATCTTGTTAACACATCGATTTTTTCACGCTCCATTTTTCCAGTCAGTAGCTCCACTTTTGTCATATGAAACAAATTCATGAATGACATTCCAAACTATGTTCAATCAATCCTGGCCCAGATAGTTCCAGGGTCACACTTCATATTACATGTCAATGGAAACGTTGACGGGAGATCTCGCATTCAGCAAGGAAACTATAATTCGTCAGAATTCAACTCTTTATATACTACGAGCCTAACGCGCTAACTCTTACCGGCTCGTTCTTTTATGCCGTCTTCACTCTAAGGAAATCAAATCGGCACATTTCCCACCTAGCCAACAAGACACCTACACCACGTCTCCTCATGCACCGATTATTTTTCCAACGGTTGTCTTTTGTATCTCGGATGGAGTATTGCATAACGCACAGATGCGTTGAGCGTATTTATAAAGGTGGAAAATTGTACAGGTCAAATCTTGGGAAGTCTACCCAGTGGATTGACCACACTGCTGTGCGGCAGATATTCCCCTATTGTAAGCTCATTGGCCTTTGAACTCATAGGTATTATGTATCACTTCCGCCATGAGATAGAGACTTTGAAGGAGACCCATGGCAATTCAACAAATCATGTCGGTCAGTTTTCTCACTCCGTTGCATAGGTGCATTCTATTTCAGCCCGAAAGGAGCAGAACAATGAGTCACTCATGTCCCAGTAGATGAAAGGCTACCTGACTTGCAAAATCCTTGATACCGCAATTTCCCAAATGCTCCTGCAGTGAGGTGCCGACCCATTCCATGTATAAAGCACCATATTTTGGTAGCACCAGCCCTGGACATCTTCCTGGGTCATAGGTTGGCCAGCCCTCTCTGCACACCTCTTCAGGTGTGTGTGCACATATTGTCTGGTGACACAAACCACTTTCCTTTCAGTTTGCATTTCTCGTACGGGCAATATACCCTGTACTCATTTGCGATCCCCAGCCTCCCTGGCGTTGTGAGAATACTGGCCTTGGACATATCCAACTCCTTGGCATGAATGTCTTGGAGCTCTTGCATGGCATGCACCACGAACCAATGTCCGGATGCAGAGGTTGGCAGGTTGAACTCTTGTCCACACGTGAGCCCTCTGAAGGTGTAGTTGCACCTCCCGTCTTGTGACTGGTACATTTCACGAATATTGTGATCAAACGTGTTGGCCATAAAATGCCCCCGGGGAGCGTCATCCGGTCGGTGTCAAGGATGGAACAGTACGTTCATTTACACTTCAGGTACCATCGAGGACTGCACGATAGCTAAGGCGAGTGCCTGTGGTCGTCTGAGCGAGTGCCGGGGAGCGTCATCCGGTCGGTGTCAATGATGGAACAGTACGTTCATTTACACTTCAGGTACCATTGCGCGTAGGTGGCAGGTCAGCAGGGATCAGGTACGCGTAATCGCTAAAGCCACATACATGCAATATGGAACAGACGACCGGGGAGCGTCATGCAGTCGGAGTCGATGATGGAATAGTACGTTCATTTACACTTCAGGTACCACCGCGGGTAGGTGGCAGGTTAGCAGGGATCAACGCGTAATCGCTAAAGCCACATACATGCAATATGGAAATGAGAGGCCTAGCTGTGAATGAAGCGGGAGAATGAGAGGCGTCTGGTAAGTCAGGTGAGATTGCAGTGAGCTTGTTAGGGTGTCCATGTTGGGAATATTGCGAGTTCGCACCACAACATCATTCCATGTGACGTGTCTGCATTACATAAGTAGCGCTGTAGCTAAAATTTTCCCTCGTCGAGTTATAACCATCACCCGCGTTTCGTAGTGCGTGCTTCAGGGGAAATTCAACAGTCCACTGTCGTGGCCATAGTGTATGTCAGAAAAGACGCGACACAGTTTCTAGTCACGTGATGCGTTCACGGGACCTTGTCACTGTGACCGTGTCGTTCTTTTTCCCAACAAAAGCTGGTCCAACTTAGAAATAGCTATCATATATAATTCTGCATATCCCATCAGTTGTGTTGGCCATGTTTCATCGTCCACCTTTATATTTTTGGTGGGATAGCTAACGTCTTTTCAATACTGTACCGTCACTAGCTTTGATTCACCCTGTTACTACTTGATCTAGCATCTATCTACATATGTGAGAATGTTCGTTCGGAGAACGTATGGTGGAGAGAGCGCCACTTATTCACAAAACCTGCATGTTATATTGCAGTATCCCAGTCTTTTTATCACAGCAGCGGGGGCTTATTCCCATGATAAATAGCCAACCAATGTCCAATTCTCTACTACACTTCTCCTATCTCGCATCTTAGTGCCGCGACCGAACTCTTCCAGATGCGATGAAAACAGCCCGTTACGCGTCAAAACCCAGGAAGGACAGGGGAACGTACGACTCCCGATGCCGACCAGTATACCTCACCCACGAAGTGATGTTTTTGATCCAAGATTATCTGTTCGAGCGGAATTTTTTTACGAGTCCGACATCTCGGACACCTGTCCCCCGTCGAGCAAATTTATTGCTTGTAGGCTGGTCTACAAGTCATATATCATTCTTGACATTAATTTTTGACATTAAACATTGGTTTTGTTCCTGATTACTAAGCCTATAAAAACAACTTAAAGATCGATAGCATGTCCAGTTTGTTCACCCAAAAAATGAAGCAAAAATAATATACATATCCAGATACAACTCAACGGTCCCTCCTCTCTTTATACGGCGGTGGCAGTTCTACCACGTCCGACAAATCCTCATGTTGGTAAACTCTGTTTTGAGGCGCAACAGGAGCCACTGGTCCCTGCATTTCGTCCCGAGTCTCATCTCTAGCAACTGCAAGCACTCCTGATGACGGTCCTGCCTCAGCCGTCCTCGGGTCGGACTCAGCGATAGAACCTCCATAGGCTGCATAACCTGCGCCTATCTGTGGCTCGACTGCCGAAGGGCCTATGCTCTCCAACGGACTGGTAGATGTCGAGGCCCTGCCATCTGAATCAAACGACGAGAGCGTACTCGAAGGTAGTGGCGAGAGTACAGTCGGTGCTGTGTTTTGTCCCAAGCCAAGTCCTTCTTGAGCCATGTTGGTACTGACGGCGGCATTCCTTCCAGGACGACGTGCTTTACCCCTTCGCCACCGGGAATAATGATAAACACCCAGGTAAATCATCTCGATGGTCGCCAGACTGCCAACTACGATGCCCACATACTGAGCTGCGAAGCGTGACTCGGCTGAAGAACTCTGGGTTGAGGACGAAGAGGGAGAAGCAGAAGAAGTTTGATTCCCGGATGATTGTGATGTGCTATCGCTCTCTGTTGATGGTAGACCTCCGCAAGTCAAGTCTGTGTTGCCAAACGTTGTAATGAGATTGGTTGAGCCAGCATAGACACCATTGCTGCACAAACTTGGGATCAGCTCCAATCATCGACGAGTCAAAACAAAACTTACCCATGGCTGACGGAAGCTATAGCAAAGGACAATTTAATTCAAACGAGTTCAAGTCAATATCAAGCGAACATACAAATTATCTGTGTATTGGGGGCCGCACGATTCACCCAGTCTAAAGTATCAAACTTGTTCCCCAGAGTATAGTTAATCGTGAGAGGGGACCCAAGTCCGGCAATGCTGATGGTGTATGGCTTTGTGCCCCCGGACATCTTGAACGTTAATACATCACAGCTCGCGATAGACTTTGTCGCGTTAGTCCTTAGCGACACAGAAGAAGATGGATTTGAGGCATGGCATTCCGTGCCCGAGCCAGCTAGAGAGCAGATTGTTATTACTCACTCATGTGGCGAGAAATGTGTGACTCACGAACTACGGTGTAAAGCGATGGTGAAACCCCACCTGCATTCCCTGCTGCATCGGTCATGCTAAGAACCAATTGCGATTCTAAGAACTTGCATTGTTGAGACACCGTTCAAACACCCAGGATAACTGTACTTACGCGATGCATGGTCCACAATCCAAGTTAAATTATTTGGGTCAGAACCGATGGCCTGTACTGTAGGGATGCCTCCCGCCTCGTAGGCAATAAGGGAATAGGGTGGTGTAGGGGTGATATCGCCACCCGCTGTGTCGACAGCAATTTGTAATCGTGCACACTCGGCCAACCACAGGTTGCTGGGCTACATGCAAGAATATAAGAAATGTACAACTGACTATAGACATGTTTTGCGTACCGATAGCGTCTTGAACCTCCATCGGAAAGACGACTGAATATTGGACTGCTGGCCATTTGCGGTCGCTACCCAAAGTCCCAGGGCCAAACATGGTAAACTTCTGGCCGCTTGGTGTAGTGATGTGGAAACCATGGGTAAAAAAGAATGTCAAATCAGAACAAAACAGGCGTTACGGTGGTAGCCGTAAAGGTATAGAAGAGATTGCTTTCATGGTAGCTGAGCCGATTGAGCGGAGAGCAAAACAGCCTATCTGCATCCATCACGGAACACACCGTCGCCTACTGGCACTCGGCAGAGTGCGACAAGTTGAAAAAAAGCTGATCTCCGAAAGTGGTTTGGTATTCCCACCGTAAAGAAATCTAATTGGGCTATCTGAAGAAATCTACAATTCCTGGAAATACGATAAATTTCTCGCATCCAGCCTTGTCCTTCTAACAAATCAGTGCTCGAAATCGATTTCATTATGAAATTTATGAAAACAATACAGTGACTATTTGTCTAGACAGCTAGGGGATAGTTCGTATAACCCACTGACAGGTCAACGCCAGCCTGGTCATAAACGTTCTTAGTATCCACAACAGCATCCAGAGCCTTTCCTGTCTCAACACGGTGCTGCATGTCTGGGTGGCCGATCCATAGAAAACCAAACGCCCCAGCATCAATAGATCCTTGCTGAATCAGTTCCTCCGCCTCATTTGCGGAGAGGCCACCATTCAAAATGAGCTTGGGATGCTTGATTAGTCTGCAAAACGTCGTGTTGAGTAGCACGACGCTTTCCTGAATTACAGCCTTGTAAGCGGCAGCAGATATAATCACAAGAGGAAAGCACGGACCATCATATGTGGGGTCCAAAGCAGGCACGTAGCGCGTAAGCGCGATATATTCGACCTTGAGGTCGTTCAGGGCTTTGATTACGTAACTATACGTCTCCACCGTCTCCTTGAGCGGCATCCCAATGTCGTTGTATCCCCCTGCGGGATTCAGCTTGACAGCTACTCGGTCGGCACCCCGCACCGCAATCAGGGCCTTGACGACTTCGAGGCAGAACCTCCCACGATTTTCGACACTACCACCCCACTGGTCGGTTCTAAGGTTGGCTGTGCAGTCCAAAAACTGTTGCACCAGGTATCCATTCGCGTAGGTTGTCTGATGAGCGAAAGCACAGAAATATGAGGTAACATAAATTCCTACATTCGACACCATCGAAACCAGCCTCTTTAGCTTTGAATGCCGCATTCTTGTATTCTTGGATGGTGACCCACGCGTCAGGGATAGGAGTCGGCTAGTATCGTCAAAAATATGAGATTATCGTCTTTAGTGAACAAGAGTACTCACAGTCACATATCCAGGTTTGCCGGCCAAAAAGCGGAATTTCCCCCCACGTGCGGAGATCGCGTGAATTACAAAGCCAGACGTGATATGAAAGCCAACGTGGGTGAAACTGTCCGCACCTGTCCTGACGCTTTCTGCTCAGACATATCTGGGTCATTGACACGACCAACTAGTGAACAGCAGATGTCAGCTCTGGGCAGCACACCAAGAGACACTTTGACTGACGATGCCATAGCTGAACGAATATGCGACTGCCTGTCTGGTGAAATGCTTCTGTAATTCTCCTCCAGCCTTGAACATGATCATCGTTCCATATGCCTGGAACATATGCCCATTCCGTTCTACAAACTCACTGATTAAATACCGCTACAACATGAAATCATTATAAGGGAGGTAATGCTCACTCTTGACGCGAAATGATGGTTCCCTCAGTGACTATTATTCCAACCCCGCCCTTCGCACGCTAAGTGTAGTATTCGCAACGCAGCAAGGAATCAGCTAGAGCAGGAAGTATTATCCTTAGCAATTGGAAACATACCGTTGCGAAGGGTAATCGGGCCCAGCCCGAGTAGAGAATTAAGACCAGGCATGCTGTTATTGTAGTAGTTTAATAGTTTTTATGAGTGATTGTGAGGAATGCCATGTACAGCAGCAAGCCTCTTTATTCGAGTCCCACGTCCCGATATCGGTTTAAATTTCCAATTTCGCTTCGTAATCGGTAAGCCTTGAGCACGGACATCTTGTCGAGTTGAGAAACATAAGTTCACGACTACGCAACCGGTGGTTACTGCTATGTTGTAGCAAGTCCCTCGTGAAAGAGTTGTGTCTTCTGTTCTAGAATTTTCGTCGCTGACGATGACGATAATTGCAGGGTAGAATTACACTTGCACCATGATATTAGTTAGGTTCGCTCTTCTCTCCGCCACCTTAACTCATTATCCCGAGAGATGTTAAAGAGACCATCCACCTCCCCATCATTCTACCAGCAACCTGGTCTAGAAAACCAGCAGGGCACATACTAAGTCTTGGACTCACACCCACGAACTAAACAATATTCACATTGATTACTCCAATCAGCCAGTGACGGCGGCGGCTTCCACATGCCAATATCCGTTGGTTACCGCACGGGGACTACACTCCTAACCTCGCTCCTGCTCTAACGACAGCCGCGCCACAGACGTGCAGTTATCCTAGGGAAGGTGCTGGAGTCTCGGAGTAAATACATCGACGGTGATTAAATGTGCATATGTGTATTGTAAGGCAACGGTGCAGTTGGCTTATTTACATTATATCGCACGATCGTACACAGCATTGTGTCTATGTGCAGGACCCCACTGGACACTTCCATCAAGAACGCGCTTATTATATTATCTGGTATTTCATTATATACATCCTGGAATTTGGATGTCACTCTATGATCTGGAACAGGCTTGTTACTCCCCGTCTAGTTATGTCAATTAACGGCTGTGACGACTCATCCGGCCAGTTTTTGTCTGAGGATGACGCTCAACTCACTGCTCATGACTGTGTCCTCATTTAAACGAGAGTTCTCTAATATAGCCTCCATTTTATTTGCATTTACAATCATGATAATCAACATTGTTTTTACAGATTTCCCATCAGTTTGTTCATGATTGTCACCTTCTGGGGTGTATGCTCTAGGAATTGGACTACTTTTCAGACCCCTCATTTGTAACATGGTATTGGATTATAGTCTAACAGCCTCACTTGAGCTTGGAATCGACTTCAATGCTCACTGTGTTGACCGTCACTACGTGGATATATGTGCTGGTTCCAGAAATCAGTTTGTAGTTCATGCATTTATTAAGGTTTCTCATTTACTTAAATCATTTAGTATCTGCATTCCCTACAAGCAGTAGGTCATATTGTTATCTTTTGAGATTACCAAAGAAGTGTCTTGTACACCACGTCTTTCACTGGCCATTGTAAGTCAATATGATTTCCATTTGACACTACTCATTTTTTGTTGGCTCAGTGAGCCTTGAACTAAGTATAGCACCAGTCCCTAGAGTTAACTAGACCAACATCACAGACCATATATTGAGCCATCTCACAACCTGAAGGGTAGTAGTGTTGGGGTTTTGTTTTGGAACTGTAAGCTGGTAACCCGAGTGTAAGGGCAACCCTCTTACAGCCCTGAGGTATATCTCAGAGGCAAGCTAAGCTAAGCAGGGGGAATCCAAAGGTTTTAATTACAACTACTACTTAGATACATGTGGGGATCTCACCTAAGCAGGGGGAATCCAAAGAGGAAGGTCTAAGGATCCTGCTGCTGGTGAACCCCTTTTATACTCTTTATGGAAGTGGTCTGTGCACTAGTTTATAAATCAATATGTTGGAGTCTGTAGAGCCAACTCCCTGGTACTTAGTTCTTTGAGCGCTTACTCCGGGTTCTAGTCACCATGTTTTAAGGTCACTCCTATTTCTGCTCGGCGGTCCCTTCGGACTTGGGTATCTTAGCCTCAGATTTGATCAGAGTTTGAAATAGGATTTCAGAGTTGGATCAGAGTTTAGAGAGGGTTGTCCCCTGATAGCACCCCCCCTTCTAGAGTGCTGCGTCCTTATGGCATGGAATGATAGGGATTCAAAGGCCATTGTTTGGATCCTCCGAGGTGCTCCCGGATGTTGCAGGGAGAACTCTTGTATTTTAGTGGGTGCGTTCATGTCATTTTCCTTTACCCATGTATTCTCCTCATATCCGTATCCCTGCTATTTGACTAGGAAGTAGAGTCCTCCTTGCATTAGGCGACTGTCTAACACCCGCTCTACTTTGTAATGCTTCTCTCCTTCTACCAACTCTGGCAGTGGTGGTGGTTTGGATCTCCGACCTGGAATTGGATCTTCCAGGGCCGGAAGGAGTTTGATCACATTGAAGACGGGGTGAATCTGAGATAAGGATTGCAGAAGTTAGAGTCTATAGGCATGTTTCCCCACCTTTCATTGAATGGTATGAGGTCCTAAATATTAGTGGCTTAACTTCTGCGAGGGTCATTTTGTTTGGATGTCTGAAGCATCTAAATATACTCGATCTCCTTCTTGGAACTCTGGTGCTGGGGTTCTGTCAAGTCCACGTACCGAGACCCATCCGCCGGCAGTGCCGACCAAGCAATTACTCTATATCCACGACCAAGTGCCCGCATTGCCCACATAACACTTGGTGCGCCAGTCCCGGCTCAGCACATTCGCCATCCGCACTCCTCGGCTCGTTTCACCTCGGGACTCCCCGTCCTTGTATTATCCTCGGACACGACCCCATTGTTTTATATCCGGCCACTCCTTATTGTCCCATTTCGAGTCACGATCCTATTATACTGTCTTTTATTGTTCTATCCCCGCTCTGCATTCCTTGTTCTAATTTTGTTCGTTGTGGACAACAACCACATAATCTGCATACCTTGTTGTCCCACATTCCTTATTCCACATGTCGCTTCTTAACCTATATAAGTAGGACATGGATGTACATACTTCCTCATTCTGGGTATCAACTAGGCTTAGGCCCTTCTACCTTCTTCTCTCCTGTTAAGTCCTCGACTCGGGCCGGCATCTTCAGCATCCCCTTGAGTATCTGTCTGTCGCAAATACAGTGGCACGCACGGCAAGTAGGGTGCAACACACGAGTATGTTGAAGCCAAGGCCACTACTTTTGGCCTGTAGGACTTGGCCATAGTCCGCCCGACCTTTCGACAACACCCTTCGGCAGTACCGAAGTCCGTCAGTATCCGGCTCCTAACAGGTTCGGTGGTAGTTGTAATATTGTGCCATATCATCTTTTGGATTTGCCAGTGCCAACCTCGCCTCCTCTAGTCATTGCTCTATTTGGTCTTTGAACTCATTTACTGTTTCTGTTCATGATCTTGGCTGTTGCAGTTCAAAGCCCATCTGTGCATGTCGTCCTGTGTCTAACATGAAGGAAGTTTGCTGCGTGACTGAATGTATGTGATTATTGTACTGGAATTCTGCCATCGGTAGGAGTTCATCTCAATCATCCTGTCACTCATTGATAAAGACTCGGAGATACTGTTCTAACTCTTGGTTGACACGTTCTATCTGGCCATCTCCTTGTGGGTGATAGGCTGTTGTTGCTGCAAGCTTGATTCCCAGGAGTCAGTAGAGTTTGCAGGTGAACTCCAAGATGAACTGAGGTCCTCGGTCTGAGACAACTTGTTTTGGAAGTCTGTGCAAATTCCACATGTGTGTTAGATAGAGTCGTGCGGCTCCCAATACTGTGATGGTAGTGTTTGTGGGAAGGAAGTGGGCTCTTTTGCTCACCGAGTTGACCACATTCATGACTGTATCATGTCCATGGGCATCTGGCAACTCCACTATGAAATCCACACTGATAGTATCCTACCGAGTTTCAGGGATGGGGAGTGGTTCCAGCTCTCCTATCAGGTGTTGTCTCCGAATTTTGGCCCGTATGCAAGAGTCGCAAGTTTTTACATACTGTCCTATGTATCGTGACATCTGGGGCCACCAGTAGTTCCTGGAGATCAGCTCCAGTGTTTTCCATCTGCCTACATTTCTGGCTATTCACATGTCAAGGTGCTGAGAAACAATGCATCTCCGAAGGTCCAGATCATTTGGGACATAGATTCTCCCTTGGAACTGTAGGAGACTGTCTCGTTCCATCCATTCAGCAGATCATACAGATTTGTCATGCCCTCGTCGGAGTTCTACGATAGCCTTGGCTATCGGATCTTCCATGTCCAAGGTCCGAATCTTCGATTGTATATCCAGCAGGATATCTGTTTCTTCTCCAATTGCCACAACACCCTCCAGGGCTCGGATTGCAAACAGTTCTGGTCGGAGGAGGATCACATCCTTGTTATCCTCCGACCCTGACCCATGGTCTGATCTCCTGGAGAGTGCATCTGTCTTGCCCATACTTCGCCCTGGTCAGTGATGGAGTATAAAGTCAAAATGAGACAGGAAGAGGGATTATCAAGCCTGTCTTCGGTTCAGCTTTTTTGAAGTTCGGAAGTATTCCAGATTTTTGTGATCTGTCCAGACCTCAAACTGGAGTTGCGTGCCCTCCAGGAAGTGCTGCCATTCCTTCAGAGATCGGATGATGGCCAACATTTCTTTGTTATGGATTTTGTAGTTCCTTTCTACTGGACTCAGGCTTTTAGAAAAGAAGGCGATTGGGTGCCATATTCAATCTTCCGGTGATTGCTACGAGATGGTGGCTCCCGTGACAAAGTCTGAGGCATCTGCTTCTACTCTGTATGCCCAGGAGTCGTCTGGGAATGTCAGTCTCGGTGCTGAGGTGATAAGCTCCTTAATCTTTTGGAGTGCTATCTCCTCTTCCCCTCCCCACTTCCACAGTTCTCCTTTCTTTGTGAGATTGAAGAGTGGTCGAGCAGGAAAGGAGAAGTCTTTAATGAAGCATCGGTAGAAGTTGGCAAATCCAAGGAACGACTAGACTTCCTTTCAGTTTTTCAGAGTGGGCCACTCCATTACCCCTCGGACTTTGACAGGGTCCATCTCTACCTTCCCTTCTGAGATGATGAGTCCCAAATACTCAATCTGTGTTCTTTCAAATTCGCACTTTTCCTTCCAAAGATAGAGTTTCTGTTCTTAGAGCCATTCCAACACCTGTCGTGTGATCTTTCTGTTTTTGGTCAGGGTCCAAGAATAGACAAGGATATCATGGATGTATACACAGACAAGTCCTGCTAGGATGAGGTCTTGAAAAATATTGTTCATCATCATCTGAAAGGTGGCCGGACTGTTGGTAAGTCCAAAGAACATTACCAGTGGTTCAAACAGTCCTCGGTTCATCTGAAAGGCAGCCTTCCACTCATCTCCTTCCTTGATTCGGACATTGTTGTATCCCCACCAGACGTCTAGCTTTGTAAAGTACTTAGCTCCTTTGAGCTGATTGACCAGCTCTGGAATAAGGGGGAGTGGGTATTGGTTTTTCACCATCATTGTGTTCAACTTTCGGTAGTCTTGGATGAGCCAGAGGGATCCTTCTTTTTTCTTGATGAAGAAGACCGGGGATGCCATCGGTGATTTGGAAGGTTGAATGCACCCAGTTCGAAGGTTCTCCTAAACAACGGTGTCTAGTTCAGTTTGTTCTAACAGAGACATGGGGTATACTTTGCAGTTTACCGGACTGGCCCCTAGCTCCAGTTCAATAGCATAATCCCAGATCTTTTGCTCTGGGAGTTCATCAGAGGATTCCTTGGTGAAGACACTTTTGAAATCTCAGAGGTACTCTGGGATTTCCACATCTGTTTGGATATTTTTGTAGTAGGCCTCTGCCAATCTCTGGGAGGTGGTTTGGGTGACTTGGATATGCTCTCTTTCTGATGGGAGCATTATATACATCACTCTGTCCCCGGGTTCTAGATCATCCAGTGGGTCCCTCTCTTCATCACTCCTGTCATCTATCTCTTCCCCTTCCTCCTCTGAGTCCTCTTCTTCCAGGAGCTTTGGAAATGGGCCACTTCGACACGCTCGGATCTGTTTCCTCAGCTCCTGCTCCTTCTTGTGCTCATCTCACACCTCTTCTCAGCAGGCGTGACACTTTTCTGGACATCGGCTCATGCTGATCTTCCGAGTTTGCCAGTCAATCTCGAGGTTGTTCTCTTCCAGCCAGGTGAAGCCCAGGATAAGGTCTTGCTTTCCCAGGTTGGTGACTGCAAAGGTGGTATTCTCCGTATGTCTATCTACTTGGAGGATCATGTCAATGACTTCTCTGATGCTCCAGCTTTGTTCGGCGATCCATCCACATTGTAGACCAGGATGGCCCTTTGCAGCTTCTGAGTGGTGAGATGATGTCGTTCTACGTATCTTTGGTCCATAAACTGTCTTGTGGCCCCACAGTCTACGAGAGCGGATCCAGACTTGATTTTTGCTGTATCTGTTGTCTGAATTTCTACCTTGATGATCAGAGATTTCGGACTTGGAGTGGTGGCAACTACATATTTTTTTGGAAGTCATTTCTCCCATTTTCAGAGCTTTGTCCAAGATTGTTTCGATGGAATCTCTGATGTTTGTGCGTCTTTAGATGGTCGTTCTTTGGGGAAGGGACATGCAGAGATCTTGTCACTCTCCTCTTTCAAACACGAGAATCTATTATGTACAGGCAGCAGGGGCGCATATTTCACCCACTGCCGAGTCCAAAATCCTCTCTTTCCTTTTCTTCTTCTGATCCTTCGACTTCCTCCAAGTTTTTCATTACTTCCGATCTTTCTGCCAGGTTCAGAAGTTCTGGTAGCAGCTCCAGTTTTTCTTCTACGCTCATTGTTCGGATGTCAAAGGATAGTGGGCAGTCCCATACGTAGTGGCCAGGCTTCTTGCACCGGTGACAAACTCCAATGACAGCCTCTCTTGCTTGAGCCCAATCTACCTCCATTGGTGTTGGTGTTTCCTTTAGCATAGTCGGTGAAGGTGCCGGGTTTTGTCTGAAGGGTTCTGGGATGCACAGTGTCAAGTCCACGTACCGAGACCCATCCGCCGGCAGTGCCGACCGAGCAATTACTCTATATCCACGACCAAGTACCCGCATTACCCGCATAACACTCGGTGCGACGGTCCCGGCTCGGCACATTCGCCATCCGTACTCCTCGGCTCGTTTTCACCTCGGGACTCCCCGTCCTTGTATTATCCTCGGACGCGACCCATTGTTTTATATCCAGCCACTCCTTATTGTCCCCTTTCGAGTTACGATCCTATTATACTGCCTTTTATTGTTCTATCCCCGCTTTGCATTCCTTGTTCTAAT
>QLPG01015746.1:0-11026 GCA_003314385.1 Gomphus sp. MG54 | reverse complement strand
ACCTTTTCAACGACCCCCTTCGGCAGTCCCGAAGTCCGTCAGAATCCGGCTCCTGACAGAGCTAAGAAACTGGTGAATGGAGGGATTGTCCTAGACTTAAGTGTTCCTCAAGGTGCAAGATATATAAAAATGACTTTCTAGAGAAGTTCAGCATGACCTCAATAGTCAAGAGCAGGTGCTAAAGTCAAAAGTGTGATCAGGTACTAAAATCACCTATATATGATCACTGTCAAGTACATGTACCGAGCACCTGGTAACTCAGCAGTTGTCAAGTACACATACCGAGGTTCTGGTTATTCGGCAGTGCCGACCAAGCAGCCATTCTACATCCATTTACAAGTGTCCATGCCACATGCACATCACTTGGTATGCCATTCTAGGCTTGGCATGTCCACTACACCATCTGTCCGTTCCCTGATCCACTTCGCCTCGGGACTTCCTGTCCTTGTTTTATCTTCATGTGCAACCCTTGTTTTATAGTCATGCACTCTCTATTATCCTGTCCTTGACCCATTCCCTATTATTCTATTGTTTATTGTTTTATCCTGGTTTACATTCCTTGTTCTAATTTTACTCATTGTGGACAATGCCCACATTTCTCTGCATACCTTGTTGTCCCACATTCCTTATTCCACATGTCACTTCTTAACCTATATAAGTAGGACATGCATGTACATACTTCCTCATTCTGGGTATCAACTAGGCTTAGGCCCTTCTACCTTCTTCCCCTCTGTGAAGTCCTTGACTCGGGCAGGCATCACCAGCATCCCCCCAAGTACCTGTCTGTTGCAAATTGGTGGCACGCATGGCAAGTAGGGTGCAACGCACAAGTACGTTGAAGCCAACACCACTACTCTTGGCCTGTAGGACTTGGCCATTGTCCGACCCGACAACCTTTGGCAGTACCGAAGTCCATCAGCATCTGACTCCTGACAGCAGTGCTGACTGAAAGATCAGTCTAGTCCCACGTGCAAGTGACCAATCCACACATATATCACTTGGAATGTCAGTCTTGGCTCAGCACATTCATCCTCTACATTCCCCATCCCTATCTCCCATTCACTCTTCCCCACTCATCATACATTAATCCCCTCCCTGCTTATTCTCTATTTCCTGGCCCATTTCACCTTGGCACATTTTACCTTTGTTTTATCTTTGGCCATGACCCTATTGTCTTATATTCGGTTGCTCTCTATTATTCTATTCTTGGCCACATTTCTATTAAGGTAGTGGACAAACAGTTTCCGCTAAGGTCATGTGATGTGACAGTCATGGTCACAGGTGCAAAATTATTTGTTGTTGAAAAAAAATTTGTATTCTGCTACAGAGGATGGCAATTTTTTTTGGAAATAATAATTCAGATACACTATATAATATCAGCTGCCTTGTCCAACTCAGCTAAAATAGTATCTGGCATGTTGCCAGATCCATGTCCAAAATGATGGATATGACACTTGAGTCATATGACCTTAGCGGAATATGTCCTCTACCTTATCTGTGTGTCAAGCGTCAGGTACTGACGGACTTCGGTACTGCCGAGGGGTGTTGGCAAAAGGTTGGGCAGACTATGGCCAAGTCCTGCAGGCCAAGAGTAGTGGTGTTGGCTTCAATGTACTCATGTGTTGCGCCCTACTTGCCGTGCGTGCCACTGTATTTGCAACAGACAGATACTTGGGGGGATGCTGAGATGCCGGCCCAAGTCGTTAACAGAAGAGAAGAAGGTAGAAGGGCCTAAGCCTAGTTGATACCCAGAATGAGGAAATACGTACATGCACGTCCTACTTATATAGGTTAAGAAGCGACATGTGGAATAAGGAATGTGGAACAATAAGATATGCAGGGCATGTGGTTATTGTCCACAGCAAGTAAAATTAGAATAAGAAATGTAAGACGGGGATAAAACAATAAAGGACAGAATAATAGGACGTGCCCTAGGATAGGACAATAGGGAATGCCTGATTATAAAACAAGGCTGTAGCCGAGGATAACACAAGGGCAGGAAGTCCTGAGATGAGGCAGACTGAGGGGTGAGGAGTAGGCATGGGATGGGAATGGGGAATGTGACCGATATGTGCATCTAGCCGAGAACAACTCATCGAGTGGTTCGTACTTGGTTACTAATGGAGTATTTTAGTCGGTACCGCCGAGTTACTGGATCCTTGGTATGTGTACTTGACAGTATCCCCCCCTTAGCAGCTGAACCCATGAAGCCAATAGTCGGAGACTGAATATATGGTTTAGAATGCCTAAACGTGACATCATGTGAAGGTTTGAATCTGACGCCCTTTGCTTCTTTCCATTATCTCTGAAACGCATAACAGCAGTGCATCAGAATCGCCAGAAATGGAATATGTGTCAGATGTATGTGAGTTGGAGGAGATGGGTCGGGCCGATGGCACCTCAGTACTGACTACTGCGAGGGGGGTAGCCGAAGGGGAAGTGGTGGATCCTGGGGCAGGGGGACAGCGGGTGGATGCTGTAATTCAGGCAACTGTCGAACAGCGGGTGGACCGAGAGTCCGAGGCCAGACAGGCTGAAATGGTCAGACAGACGGATGCATGGCTGTCTGAAGAACATGTGGAGAATAACGTCCTTGAGGATTTTGGAGCACCCATGGTTCAGGATGTGGGGGTTGTGGGAACTACGGAAATATCAGGGATCCCAGAGGTTACTCCACCCAGAGGGGATGGGGGCATGGAGACGAAGGGTGGAGGAGAAAATAAGCGGCCTAGAGTGGCCGAGGTATGTGCCGAAGATTTTTTTCCACTTTATTGCTTATTGGTTTTTCTTTTTTTTTGATTAGCAACAGCGGCCGATGAAGAGCAGTCCCCAATTCTACACCCTCTATGCAAGGAGTGTAAGAGGCGGGATCGTGAGTGCAGCATCTCGGCCAGGTTCTGCATGCTGGGAATGTAAACGGCGCAAAGTCAGGTGTGATCTGGCTGTACCGTGGGATTCCCGGACCAAGAGTCTTCTGGACGATGATGAGGGAGATAGTAGTCAGGAAGACAGAAGTCAGACCAAGAAAGTGGAGGAGCCGTTAACGAAGAGGCCAAGGCGGGATGATGCTGTACAGTCCATTGATCGTGAAGTGGCTCTGAGGCCCAGCGGGCGATTGGTAACTGTGGAAGTCCCTCCACTCGAGGGATCGGGATCTCGGCCTCTCGTCGAGGTCTGGGAGGATCTGTTACAGGAGCAGATATGGATGGGTCAAGTCCTTATCCACATGGTGGAAGGGCTTCGGATGGTTGGCCACACAATTGTGTCCTTGGGTGAGGATCGGCACGGGGTGTCAGGAGGTTCGGGAGGTCCAGACAGAGGTGAGGTTGGGTTGGCAGGTAATGATGAAGGGGGCAGGGAGAGGGAGGATAAGGGGAAAGGGAAACAGAGGGAGGATGATGGTGAAGATAGTGAGGATGTTTAAAAGTTGATATGAGGATTTTGTTAGAATTTATATATAAATTTTATTTTTTTTGAGAAGGTAGAAAGAAATTAAAAGAAGAAGGAACAAGCTAAATGTGCTGAGGTGTTCGGCAGGTCCAGTTGTTGGAGGTGGAGTTCATGATGATGGATGGTGGGGACTGAGCAGGCAGAGAAAGGATCAGGGAAGAGGGAGGATGGGATAGAAGATGGGGATGGGTGACGGAATGGGGGGAATAGGGCTGGGACTGAGGGAGCGGAAGAGGATAGGGATGGAACGGGGGTTTTTTGGGGAGGGATGTCTTCGGGAGGGGAGTTTGCGCAGTTTGAAAAGGTTTCTAGCTGGACACCACCCCCCCCCCTTTTAGGCAGATGTCCCACCATCTACTAAAGCTGTTGGCCTCTAGCCGAGAAGGACGAAAAACGGGGTTGTATAGGCATAAGGGCCACATATATGGAGTGAATGAACAGGAACAGATGGGGACGGACGGATGGCACCTTGGCCAAATGTGCCAAATGACAACGCTGACCGAGAGGTCCCAGCCAAAAAGCTTGCCAGCCGTTCTGGTATACAAGCATGCACAAGGCAGTTGCATTGACTAGGGCTATTGGTGAAGCTTCCAGTGACGGAACAGGATCCTGGGT
The DNA here is from genome assembly GCA_003314385.1 of Gomphus sp. MG54. Lineage (NCBI taxonomy): Eukaryota > Fungi > Basidiomycota > Agaricomycetes > Gomphales > Gomphaceae > Gomphus > Gomphus sp. MG54. The sequence continues at coordinate 6,961 of QLPG01015746.1, read as the reverse complement.
GAGGCTTTTGGAACAGTGGCAAATGCCACCTGGACCAAGGCCATCGGGATGCACCTAAAAATGTTAGTGGCTTGACAGATTATAATACTGCCCAATACCCTGTTAATTAACGGATTATAGCGGGTGAGTGAGTTGTGTCTGAATATTGCCGACCGATGGATCTAGTGACATGACTGATGGATGGGTGGACTAAATTTGTCTGAACGGAAGATCTAGTAGCATGTATGTGTTCAGTAATAACCAAATTTTTTTTGCTGTACTGGATCAGAGAATTTCAAACAAAATTGAAGTAAGAGGTTGGTTGTGAACAAGTCCTGATTCTATCAGGTGTATAAGATGGTTTCCCGAGAACATTCGGTACCAATGTTGGATGATGGAACAAAATTAAAATGAAGAGGAGAGGAAGACGTAGCAGCATTGGATAAACCTCACTACTGGCATCTGCCGAGTCAATGCAACTCTTGGTGTGCTCAGAGGCTGGTCGGATGGCAATCTAGTCTCCGTTTGCTGATGCTGAATTTTCAGCTTTAGCATCTGGAGTACCAGTTGCCTGGGGGACCGGGGTTGGGAGTAGTAGTTGCATGGGTTTGCTTGTTTTAGGGCACCCAGCAATTTTGTGATTTTTTGTGCCACAAAAAAGACACAGATTGTTGATTATGCATCTCTGTTGTTCAATTGGGAGGAGCTTGCCATTTTTGCCGAGAATTTTGGTGTGCTCGGGTTGGTTTGGCTGGAATTGTTTACTGTCCTGGTTTGTTGACATGTTTGTGTCGCTGCTATTATTTTGTGAGGTCATAATCGTAAGTAAGGCACAGGAAGTAGTGTGATTCTGGGTATACTGTCAAGTGTCGGGTACTGACGGACTTCGGTACTGCCGAGGGGTGTTGGCGAAAGGTTGGGCAGACTATGTGTCAAGCATTGGTTACTGACGGACTTTGGTACTGCCGAGGGGTATTGTCGAAAGGTCAGGCGGACTATGGCCAAGTCCTGCAGGCCAAGAGTAGTGGCGTTGGCTTCAACGTACTCGTGTGTTGCACCCTACTTGCCATGCGTGCCACTGTATTTGCAACAGACAGATACTCAGGGGGATGCTGAGGATGCCAGCCTAAGTCGAGGACTTAACAGAAGAGAAGAAGGTAGAAGGGCCTAAGAAGCCTAGTCGATACCCAGAATGAGGAAATATGTACATGCATGTCCTACTTATATAGGTTAAGAAGCGACAGGTGGAATAAGGAATGTGGGACAACAAGGTATGCAGAGCATGTGGTCATTGTCCACAACGAACAAAATTAGAACAAGGAATGCAAAGCGGGGATAGAACAATAAAGGACAGGATAATAGGATCGTGACTCAAGATGGGACAATAGGGAGTGGCCAAGTATAAAACAATGGGGTCATGTCCGAGGATAATACAAGGACAGGGAGTCCTGAGGTGGAGTGGACCGAGGAGTGTGGATGGCAGATGTGCCGAGCCAGGACCGGCGCACCAAGTGTTATGCATGCGACGTGGGCACTTGGTCGTGGATATAGGATGATTGCTCGGTCGGCATGCTGGTGGATAAGTCTCGGTACGTGGACTTGACAGTATCTCCCCCTTAGCAGCTGAACCCATGAAGCTGGAAAATAATTTTAAAGTTTCGGGATGCCTAAACATAACGGTGTGGGGTGGCTGGGAAGTTTCCCAGTCTTCTCATCATCCCTAAGCATCATTCCTAAGCATCGCCACCCAAAACAGAAAAGACCGGATGTACGCCGAAACCGAAAACACTGAGCAGGTGGTCGCTAGAGGACAGACCATCGATGGGTCTAGTTCCTCATTCGTACACGATTGACGGCACAAATCGCAGAGCCTTGCGGAGAATATGGATGGTGCAGGTGCGGAGGGTGCCTTGGTGGGGAATGTGGATGGTGTGGGTACAGAGGGTGCCTCGGTGGGGGTCGTGGAGGCTGATGGGGAAGTCACTGTGGGGCAACTAGTAGCAGCGAGCTGGGATGCTCCGGAGGATGTGGAGGATGGCCAAGAGGTTGTATCCCTGTGGGCCGAAGCAGCTGAGTGGGCAGAAAACCCTGGGAACTCGGGGTTCCCGAAGGTTGATGAATGGAAGCGGGGTAGGAGTATGGGAGCAGGGCCCAGTGTGGGGTCGAGTGCTCGGGGACGGGGAAGAGGGTCGCAGGTGAGTGGTAGCGTGTTACTCTCTCTTCATTGCTAACAGATTTCTCCTAGTGGAAGAGTCAGTCGATCCAGGGTGAAGTTTTCCCAGTAGACCTAGGAGAGGGTACAGAAGCGGATGTGGCGGTAGAACCCCCACGGAAGAGGCCAAAGCAGGCCTGTACCCAAAAACCCAGTGGCAAGGCTGTCAACACCGAAGTGCTGCTGGCTGGGGGGTCTAGACAGAAACGGATGGAAAGGATGGACAGATCAGACAGATTGGGGTGGATAGAGGGGAGGTTGCATCGTATAGAGGACGCGATGCGGCTCCTTCTTGAGAGGGAGCCTGATTTGTCAGCAATCCCGCAATTGGAGGGGTTGAGGAATTCTTTATGGGATGAGGAGAGGAAGGAAGAGCAGGGGAGGAAAGAAGAGGAGGAGAGAAATGAGGATGAATATGTGGAAATAGATTAGAGAAAGAATGAATTTGTATAATTTTTTTTTTAATCAATTTTTTGAAGGAAGAAAAATAAAAGGAATCAAGGGAAAGAGAAATACAACAAGTCAGAGGTGCCGAGGTGTTTGGCAGCTCGGCTGTGTTATATTGATGGGAGAAGAGGGTGGCGGATGGACTGGGATGGATGAAGGAGGGATTAGAGGTTGAAGGTGGAATGAGGGGATATTTTTTCGGGATTAAAAGTGGTTGTAGGGTCGTGAGTGGAGTGTTGGGAGTGTATGGGGGAGTGGCTGGAGAAGGATCAGGGGAGAGGGGGTTGTGATAGGTGACGGAACGGAATGGAGGGAGTGGAGAACAGGGCAGCAGGTGATGGACGGAATGGAGAGTGAGAAATGGAGGTGGTTTTCGGGAGAAAGATGTCTTCGGAAGGGGAGTTTGCACAGTTTGAAAAGGTTTCTAGCTGGTTGCCACCCCCCCTTTTAGGTAGACGTCCCACCATCTACTAAAGGTGTCGGCCTCTAGCCAAGAAGAACGGAAAAGGGTCGTACGGGCATATGATACGCATATATGGAGTGAAAGAATGGGAACGGATGGGGACGGATGGGTGAGACCTTGGCCGAATGTTCCAAATGACAACGTTGACAGAGAGGTCCCTGCTGAAAAACTTGCCAGCCGTTCTGGTATACAAGCATGCATGAGGCAGTTGGATTGACTAGGGCTATTGGCAAAGCTTCCAGTGACGGAACAGGATCCTGGGTGAGGCTTAGGGAATGGCATGGGTCACCCACGGGTCAAATGTGGATGACCCGCACCCGACCTGTCAAGCCCCGGATACCAAGCTCTGGTTCACTCGGTAGTACCGACTGAACAACCCTTGCCTTTTAGTCCCACACACCAGTGACAAGGCATCCCTCGCCAGTACATGGCCTCGGTCCGGTACATTTGGCTCATCGTTTGGTTTACTTTCCTCATCCTGTCCCCTCTCCCCTTTGTCATTCCTTCATTCCCTATCCTTCCCCTTGTCTGTTTACCTTTGGGACATTCACTCCTTGTTGCCACTCGGCAGTGGCACTATTGTTTTATGTTCAGGCCACTCCCATTGTTCTATTCTCATTCACTCTTTTGTCCTTGGCCATACTTTATTGTTCTATTATCATCCACATTCCTTGTTCTATTCTTGTTCATTGTGGACAATACCTCCACATGATTCTTCATACCTTATTGTTCTCCATTCCTTGTGCCACTCTGTTCCACATCTCACTTATTAGCCTATATAAGTAGCCAATGTATGTAGATGGTTCTTTGTTCTGGAAATCAACTAGGTTTACACCTTCTTGTCCTCCCCTCTCCTGTCCCAAGTCCATTACCTGGGCCGACATTCTCGGCACTCTCCCAGGTATCCCTCTGTCCTAAATCGGTGGCATGCATGGGAAGTAGGGTGCAACGCACGAGCACATTGAAGCCATGCCACTACTTCTAGCCTGCAGGACTTGGCCTTTACCCGTCTGACCCCTTCGGCCTTCCCGAGGCCTGTCAGTATGTCCGGAGCCTGACATGACCCATGGGAAACCCGAACCCGTCAACCCATGGGTTTTTTCCCACAGGTCGACGGGTCTCGGGTGCGTGCCGCACCCACACACAATACGGCGCGTACGTCGCGTTCGTCATGGCACATGCGCATACGTCACGTCCGTGGCGGCGCATACGTTGCGTTTGTCCCGGCGCATGCACATACGTCGCGTACGTGGTGGCGTGTGTGCGTACGGGCGTTGCATACGTTCGTTGCGGCGTGTGTGCATACGTCGCGTGCACATACATTGCATACATGGCGGCGCGTACGGCACGTTCGTCACGGCGTGTGCGCATACATCACATTCGTCATGGCGTGTGTGCATACGTCGCATTCATCACGGCGTGTGCGCATACGTTGCGTTCGTCACAGCGCATGCGCATACGTCGCGTATGTTGCATATGTGGCGGTGCGTGCATGTAACGGGCGTCGCGGCGCGTGCACGTACATCGTGTACGTCACCTTTGTGACATCGCGTGCGCGTACGGCACGTTCGTGGCATTCGGGGCATCGTGTTCGTGTCGGCGCGTGCACGTACGTGTTCATCGCGTTTGTGTTGGAGTTGACGCCCCGGGTTGGGCCCGGGTCACAAGTGCTCGTGGCTTGACCCGCACCCACACCCAAGGACACCCGACCCGGTGACCCGTGCGGGTTGGCCTGACCCGTGCATTTCCCTAGTGAGGCTTTTGGAACAGTGTGTCAAGCATTGGTTACTGACGGACTTCGGTACTGCCGAGGGGTGTTGTCGAAAGGTCGGGCGGACTATGGCCAAGTCCTGCAGGCCAAGAGTAGTGGTGTTGGCTTCAACGTACTTGTGCGTTGCGCCCTACTTGCCGTACGTGCCACTGTATTTGTGACAGACAGATACTCAGGGGGATACTGAAGATGCCGGCCTGAGTCGAGGACTTAACAGAAGAGAAGAAGGTAGAAGGGCCTAAGCCTAGTCGATACCCAGAATGAAGAAGTATGTACATCCATGTCCTACTTATATAGGTTAAGAAGCGACATGTGGAATAAGGAATGTGGGACAACAAGGTATGCAAAGCATGTGGTTATTGTCCACAACGAATAAAATTAGAATAAGGAATGTGACACGGGGATAAAACAATAAACGATGGGATAATAGAATGTGTCCAAGGATATGACAATAGAAGGTGCCAGACTATAAGACAAGGCTGGTAACTGAGGATAGTACAAGGACAGGGAGTCCCAAGGTGAAACGGACCGAGGAGTGTGTATGGCAGATGTACCGAGCCAGGACTGGCCCACCAAGTGTTATGCAGGCGACGCAGGCACTTGGTCGTGGATATAGGATGATTGCTCGGTTGGCACTACCGAATGGTCGTGTCTCGGTACGGTACTTGACACAGTGGCAAATGCCACCTGGACCTAGGCCATCGGGATGCACCTAAAAACGATAGTAGCTTGATGGATTATAATACTGCCCAATACCCTGTTAATCAACGGATTATAGTGGGTGAGCAAGTTGTGCCCGAATATTGCTAACCGATGGATCTAGTACATGACAGACGGATGGGTGGACTGAGGTTGTCTGGACGGAAAAAATCTAGTAGGTGTATCTGTGCTTGTTAGCAAGAAATACTAGATCGAGAAAGGTCATAATTATAAACAAATTTTCAAATGGTCTGTGAGCTGATGCTGATTGATCAAGCTTGCCGGACAGAGTGCCGAGGGTAGGGCATTGCCTCCCAGTTGGCAGAAAGGGATGGTGTCCAAATCAATACTGATATTGGTTCGAAAATGCTGAGCGTGGATACGTCTTGTTGGATATATTTCCAAGAGTAAGACAATCCAATGAAGCTGTGAGCAGATCCTGATTCAAAACAGTTAGAAAAGGTTACCGAGGAACCTGGTTCCGAACAAGAAGATAGAAAGGTCATTAAAAGGGTGTCTTGAAAGACCATATTCGTAACCCATGAGTGCACGGAAAGTAGTTTGATTCTGGGTATACTATCAAGCATCGGTTACTGATGGACTTTGGTACTGCTGAGGGGTATTGTTGAAAGGTCAGGCAGACTATGGCCAAGTCCTGCAGGCCAAGAGTAGTGGTGTTGGCTTCAACGTACTCATGCGTTGCACCCTACTTGCCATGCGTGCCACTGCATTTGCAACAGACAGATCCTCGGGGGGATGCTGAGGATGCCAGCCCAAGTCGAGGACTTAACAGAAGAGAAGAAGGTAGAAGGGCCTAAGAAGCCTAGTTGATACCCAGAATGAGGAAATATGTACATGCATGCCCTACTTATATAGGTTAAGAAGCGACAGGTGGAATAAGGAATGTGGGACAACAAGGTATGCAGAGCATGTGGTCATTGTCCACAACGAACAAAATTAGAACAAGGAATGCAAAGCGGGGATAGAACAATAAAGGACAGGATAATAGGATCGTGACTCAAGATGGGACAATAGGGAGTGGCCAAGTATAAAACAATGGGGTCATGTCCGAGGATAATACAAGGACAGGGAGTCCTGAGGTGGAGTGGACCGAGGAGTGTGGATGGCAGATGTGCCAAGCTGGGACCGGCGCACCAAGTGTTATGCATGTGACATGGGGACTTGGTCGTGGATATAGGATGATTGCTCGGTCAGCACTGCCGGTGGATAAGTCTCGGTACGTGGACTTGACACTATGGCCAAGTCCTGCAGGCCAAGAGTAGTAGCATTGGCTTCAACATACTTGTGCATTGTGCCCTACTTGCCATGCGTGCCACTGTATTTGCAACAGACAGATACTCGGGGGGATGCTGAGATGCCAGCCCAAGTC
>QLPG01015742.1:0-26125 GCA_003314385.1 Gomphus sp. MG54 | reverse complement strand
GTGCTATGTGTTGCCATCTCGCATGATGGGACACGTGTAGTGTCTGGTTCCAGTGACAACTCAGTGCGCATCTGGGATGCAAATACAGGAGAGATTGTGCGCACATACGAGGGTCATTCGCATGCAGTGCTGTCTGTGGCTCTCTCACCTGATGGGATGCGTATCGTGTCTGGGTCGTGGAAGTCCATTCGGATCTGGAGTGTGGTTGATGGGGAGACAGAGCGGGAATTAGAAGGGCATTCTGATTGGGTAGAGTCTGTGGCTTTCTCTCCTGATGGTACACGTGTCGTGTCTGGGTCGGATGATATGACGGTGCGAATCTGGAATCATGCGAAGGGAGAGATAGAGCGCATATTGGAGGGTCATTCAAATTGGGTACACTCTGTCGCTTTCTCCCCCGACGGGTCACGTGTTGTGTCTGGTTCCTTTGACAGCTCAGTCCGTATCTGGAATGCTACCAGCGGGGAGATTGAGCGCATACTGGAGGGATATCCGAGTCTGGTGAGATCTGTTGCCTTCTCTCCTGGTGGGACCCGAATCGTGGCTGGCTTGAGTGACTCTTCGATGCACATCTGGAATGCGGGGACGGGAAGAATCGAGCACGTGCTGAAGGGACATGCGAGTGGAGTATACTCTGTTTCATTCTCGCGTGACGGGAAACGCATCGTCTCTGGGTCGGTGGATTGCTCTGTCCGGATTTGGAATGTGAAGCAATTTGAAATCTAGTACAGTCGCACGTGAAAGACCACGCAACTCATCTCGCCCTTTGCATGTGATTCCGGGGAAGACAGAGCGCCCACTGAGGGGACACTCTCGTTGGGTGACGTCAGTGGCATTCTCGCCTGATGGCACACGGGTCGTTTCTGCGTCAGAAGACAACTCAATTCGTGTTTGGAATGCCAGCACGGGAGAGGTGGAGCGTGTGCTGGAGGGGCATGCCAGTTATGTGAATTGTGTGGCCTTCTCCCATGATGGGAAGCAAATCGCGTCTGGTTCCCACGACAAGTCAGTGCGAATATGGAGTCTGGCTACAGGCAGGGTAAGGCACACACTGACGGGCCATTCAGCTACCGTGCTGTGTGTTGCATTTTCACCTGACGGGAAACGTGTTGTGTCTGGTTCAGTCGACCACTCTGTCCGGATATGGAATACCAGGACAGTCAAGGTCGAGCGGATACTTGAGGGACATACAGATTCCGTGAGGTGTGTTGCTTTCTCCCCTGATGGTGCACATGTTGCGTCTGGCTCGCAAGACCACTCAGTCCGGATGTGGAATGCGACTACCGGGATAGAAGAGCATATACTCGAGGGACATCGCTCCTGGGTCACATCCGTTGCCTTTTTACTTGATGGAACACAAGTCGTCTCGGGTGTGATAGGTGAAACAGTTCGTATCTGGGATCTCAGCACCGGTGAATCCACTCCATTGTTCGAATCTGCATCCATCCTATTGCCAGACGAAAGCCGAGTCACCCATATCTTCCCAGGTGCGTTTCAAATCGTCGCCCCCAAGGAGCATCTTGTCTCCCTATCTTGGGATAAGGACTGCATTCTTACAGACCCTCCGTTCGCACCTTGCTACTTCCCCCCTGAATTTCGTGGCTTTTACACCCATTCATTCTCTAAATCCAAAGTCTGTTTTGGATATCATTCAGGGCAGGTTGTTATTGTCAATCTTAATCCTGTTCATCCTTAATTTACCGTCCAATGCATTATATAACACTGAAAAACATATTTGTGTTCTCCTAAATTTGGTGATTACTCTCGGTTCTCATACTTGACTTAGCCATTATCACACACATTCACGACGAGTATCTCTCTCAACATCAGCCCTCAATATTCATCATGACTCCCCAGCTACCCAAAATTAGGATTACCTGTTCACCAAGACCTCAGGCAGTGTGCATTGCCTGACCTCAACACCATTTCAGCTCTAATGTTTTCCAACACCTCAGCCATTGTACTTGACGTTGAACTTTCACCTAAACAATCATGCTCATATAATTGTCGGCCATAAAATTTGTCATCTTCTCCATAATTCACAGTGGGAGATTCCTTGCAATTCATGGTTTGATATTCATCTAATTCACCAATAGTGGCCTTCTTACAATACGCTCACTCCTGCTTTAATCATGTATACCTTCTGTGGAAAAATATTATAATCCCTCTATCCCCAGAACTTTGTGATATCCAGATTGTTTTATTGTAATCTCAGTCTTTGACACCTGTTAATATTGCTGTTATGTCCGGGAACATCATACCCTGAGCCGAGCCGTGCATCCACCGTGGATTCACCGGGCACAGGTGCACTCCAAATCATTCCCCTAGTGTCATGCTGCCATGACCTGGTTCAATTGGCAGTCTTGGCACAAATCTAATGAAGCAAGCCTTGCAAGGTAAATTATGACTCCTTCTACGTGTCATACTGATGGACATATGGATGCAACAGTTACTGCAACACAGTTTGTGATGACGCCGAGGAGCCCATCGACTTTACGTTTCATCTAATTTTTCTTTGTTCATGGAATAATTATCGGAAAACCAACCGCAGCGCCGCCTTTCAAATCACATGCGCACCACCAGCCGTCATCACTCATCGTTCCTATAAATACCTCTTAGCCTTCCCTTGATGTTATCTTGTGTAGTTTATTATTATGTCTACCTATTATCCCAACCAGCAGATTTCCATATACACCACCCTTTCGGTCATGTGGCTTTCCTTTCTAAGAGCACGTTCCATCCACTCCAGGTAAACATCCATCTGCTCCTGTTCTCATCCAACTGACCTTGTAATTCTGCAATTTGTCGTACTTGCGTATTGCATCGGCGATGATACAGCTGGCAGAGTTGTCATTTGTGTGCGCGTACAGCCTCGTCAGTAGGCTGGCGGCAGATTTGATTCTCTGTCCTGAGTAATTCATATTGTTATCATGATTGTCAACTTGCGTGTGTAATGGAGGCTATTGGGGCCTTAAAAAATCTTAAGAGGTAAGGCAAATTGCATTCAGCCTGGAGAACCAAAAATACATCAGAACCAGTGCAAATTACTGCAATAGACGCGTTGCATTTGAAATTACGAGTCACGCGTCGACGCACAGAGTTCTATTCCCCAGCTGGCATTTTGACGCTGTCATCGCCTTGGCGTGCGAACGCAAGGTGAACACACCCACGTCTCTGCTTGCGACCCATCGACCCCACCATCGCCTAAGGTAGCTACGGAGCACCATCATGTCGGAACTCTTGAACTCCAATCCACAACCTACTTCTTCACTGGGGGGCATAAACCTTGACTGGAGACATGTCACCATCAGTGAGCGTGCATGTGAAGCAAATAACGGAGACTCAAAGGGCTGAGGCTTTTTCTTTGTCCTTTGCAGATCCAACGGGTGACGTGAATATACCGATCACCAATAGTACGTGCAGCGACCACTTGGAGCCTTTCACGTCCATTCTCACACATGTGTAGACCCTCCGGTCGATCTGTTAGGGTTGCTCAATCCTGCTAAACGGGCATCTTACAAAACACGCAACGCCACTGAAGATGTCGAATTCCCTGGATGCATGCCAAACACGCGTGTAAGGATATTGGATGACCTAGAAAGATGGGCGCACGATGCTTCAGCTCCAAAGGTCTACTGGCTAAACGGGCAGCTCGGAACCGGAAAGACAAGCATCGCTCACACTCTCAGCCAGCGTTTGGATCAGCAGAAGATCCTTGGAGCCAGCTTTTTTTGTTCTCGTTCAAGCTCAGCATTAACTGATGCAACACGGATCATTCCTACAATTGCCAACATGCTGGCCCGAGCTGACTCCAGGATCCAAACGGTGATGCACAATCTCTTGATGAACACACCTGATGTGGCCGATCTCAACTCCATATCTGACCAGTTCAAGTTGCTGGTGATAGAGCCCATTAGGCTCATCGCAAAAAGCCAACATCTACTTGACAAAATTGTTGTTATAGATGCGTTGGACGAATGCTTGGAACCTAGGAGAGTAACACAGTTGATAAAGACGATCCTTGATGGTTTGGTGGACATACCTCTGAAGTTCTTCATTACAAGTCGACCCGAGTCCTGGATCACTTCGTCCTTCAATCACAGGCCTGCATCTTCTCTTCATGAATTTTCCCTTCATAAAGGATCATTCCTGGACGACGAACACATTGATATTGAAACGTACCTGAGACTTTCACTGTTTAATATCGCGACAAAGCACGGATATTCTCACCCTAACCTTCCCTGGCCAACCGAACCCGAGCTACAGAATCTTGTTGACCAGTCGGATGGATTATTTATATACGCTGCTACTGCGGTGCGGTATATCGATGATACGAACGTAAATCCAAAAACTCGGATTGCTGAACTCACACATTCGGCGTTGCCTCTCCCATCTCTGGACAGTTTCTACAATTTGATTATGCACGAAGCATTCAGGAATCTCCTGATTGATTCGGAAAAGATGGCGAGACACGAATTGCTTGCCACAGTAGTCTGTGTTCAAAACCCATTGTCGATCGCGGGGATTGCTTCCTTGTTGGAGAAGACACGGGATCAGGTTGAGATTGACCTATCTGGATTTCGGTCCGTAATCCATATTCCCTCTACCAGTGATGGACATGTCACCGTCTTTCACGCCTCATTCCGTGAATTCATCGTCGATCCCAAGCGCTGCCTAGCGCACAGCGTAGATGAATTGGATGCACACCATAAACTGGCCACCAACTGTCTTCGATGCATGAATAAGTCACTTCGTTATAATATTTGTAGCTTGGCTGAAGATAGAATTGGGATACTCCCGCATGAAATCACCGATCCTGGCATTATTCCGGAGGCTCTCCAATACTCCTGCATGTATTGGGCACTTCATCTTCTAGAAGCATTGTCCCCTGCAAATCCATCGACGATCCTCGACGATGTGTTTGAATTCGCCGATAACCACATATTGCACTGGTTTGAGTGCCTGAGTGCATTTGGTGAGCTAGAATCCGGTGTCAAGTCTCTTCGCAAGGCAAAAGAAGCGATATCAGTGAGTTTGCTGTTTGGAAATGAATTCTAGCTCACCACTGCTACAGACATCCCGGAAAATGCACAACAAGTACCGCTTGCTGTTCGATGATGCTCGTCGATGCCTCCAGATGGGATCTGAAGCTATAAGCCATCACTGCCTCAACACCTATCGCTCGGTGTTTACATGGATTCCCAAACAATCCCTACTCAGACAGAAATATGCGACATTCTTATGTAGCGTTCCTCATGCTAAAGTCGTTGTGGGTGTTGCGGATTCTTGGGGGCTGACATCCGAGCAAGTCATGCGACACCGTGCAGCCGTAACCTCTGTGATGTTCTCTCATGACGGCAGCCGAGTTGTCTCTGGGTCCTACGACAAGTCTGTCCGTATATGGGACACGGCTACGGGCGAGTTGGAACGCATGCTGGTGGGGCATTCAGACGTGGTGTGGTGTGTTTCCATCTCGCATGATGGAACACGTGTTGTATCTGGTTCGGAGGACATGTCATTGCGCATCTGGGATGCAAACACAGGAGAGACTGTGCGCACATACGAGGGTCATTCGCATGCAGTGCAGTGTGTGGATTTCTCACCTGATGGGATGCGTATCGTGTCTGGGTCGTGGAAGTCCATTCGGATCTGGAGTGTGGTTGCTGGGGAGACAGAGCGGGAATTAGAAGGGCATTCCGATTGGGTACAGTCTGTGGCTTTCTCTCCTGATGGTACTCGTGTCGTGTCTGGGTCGCATGATATGACGGTGCGAATCTGGAATCAAGCGAACGGAGAGATAGAGCACATATTGCAGGGTCATTTACATTGGGTGATGTCTGTTGCTTTCTCCCCCGACGGGTCACGTGTTGTCTCTGGTTCCGATTACAGCTTAGTCAGTATCTGGAATGCTACTAGCGGGGAGATTGAGCGCATACTGGATGGAAACCCGAGTCCGGTGAGATCTGTTGCGTTCTCACCTCGCGGGACACGAATCGTGGCTGGCTTCTTTGACTCTTCGATCGGCATCTGGAATGCGGGGACGGGAAAAATAGAGCACCTGTTGAAGGGACATGCGAGTCAAGTGCGGTCTGTTGCATTCTCGCGTGACGGGACACGCATCGTCTCTGGGTCATTCGATTCCTCTGTCCGGATTTGGAATGCGAAGCAATTGAAATCGAGCACAGTCTCACGTGAAAGACCACGCAACTCATCTCGCCCTTTGCATGTGATTCCGGGGAAAACAGAGCGCCGAATGAGGGGACACTCTCGTTGGGTGACGTCAGTGGCATTCTCGCCTGATGGCACACGGGTCGTTTCAGGGTCAGCAGACAACACAATTCGGATCTGGAATGCCAGCACGGGAGAGGTTGAACGTGTGCTGGAGGGTCATACGGATACTGTTGTTTGTGTGGCCTTCTCCCCTGATGGGAAACAAATCGCATCTGGTTCACGCGACGAGTCAGTCCGGATATGGAGTGTGGCTACAGGCAGGTTAGGGCACACACTGACAGGCCATTCAGCTCCGGTGCGGTGGGTTGCACTTTCAGCTGACGGGAGACGTGTGGTTTCTGGTTCAGCCGACCACTCTGTCCGGATTTGGAATACCAGGAGACTGAAGGTCGAGCGGATACTTGAGGGACATTCAGATTCCGTGATGTGTGTTGCTTTCTCTCCTGATGGTGCACATGTTGCGTCTGGCTCGCACGACTACTCAGTCCGGATATGGAATGCGACTACCGGGATAACAGAGCATATACTCGAGGGACATGGCCATTGGGTGACATCCGTTGCATTTTTACTTGATGGAACACAAGTCGTCTCGGGTGCGACAGATGGATCAGTTCGTATCTGGAATCTTAGCACCGGCGAATCGACTCCATTGTTCGAATTTGTATCCATCCCATTGCCAGACGGAAGCCGAGTCACCCATATCTTCCGAGGTGAATTCCAAATTGTCGCCCCCGAGGAGCATCTTGTGTCCCTGTCTTGGGATAAGGACTGGATTCTTACAGACCCTCCGTTCCCACCTTGCTACTTCCCCCCTGAGTTTCGTGGGTTTTCCCCATATTCATTCTCTAAATCCAAAGCATGTTTTGGTTATCAGTCAGGGCAGGTTGTTATTGTCGATCTTAATGCTGTTCATCCTTAATGTTACCGTCCAATGCATTATATAATGCTGAAAAACATATTTGTGTACTCCTAAATTCGGTGATTACTCTCGGTTCTCATACTCGACTTAGCTGTTATCACACACATTCACGACGAGTATCTCTCTCAACATCAGCCCTCAGTATTCACCATCACTCCTCAGCTACCCAAAATTGGGATTTCCTGTTCCCCAGGTGCATTGCCTGACCTCAACACCATTTCACCTCTAATGTTTTCCAACACCTCAGCCATTATACTTGACGTTGAACTTTCACCTAAACAATCATGCTCATATAATTGTGGCCCATGAAATTTGTCATCTTCTCCAAAATTCACAGCGGGAGACTCCCAGATTGCAATCCATGATTTTAATCTTCATCTAATTCACCAATAGTGGCCTTTTTACAATACGCTCACTTCTGCCTTCATTAACTATACCTTCTGTGGAAAAATATCGCAATCCTTCTATACCCTGAAATTTGTCATATCCAGATTGTTTTATTTTAATCCCAGTCTTTGAAACCTGTTAATATTGCTGTTATGGCCCGGAACATCATTCCCTGGGCCGAGCCAAGCATCCACCGTGGATTAACGGGGCACAGGTGCACTCCAAATCATTCCCCTGGCGTCATGCTGTTTATGACTTGTTTCAAATGGCAGTCTTGGCACAAATTTAATGAAGCAAGCCTTGCAAGGTTAATGCTGACTGCTTCTACCTGTCATACTGGTGGACAGACATATGGATGGAGCAGTTACTGCAATACAGTTTGTGATGGCGCCGAGCAGTTCGTCGACCTTTCAAAACACATGTGCACCAGCATCCGCCGTCACTCACCATTCCTATGAATTGCTCTTAGCCTTCCCTTATTGTTATCATGTGTGGGTTATTATGTCTACCTATTATCCCAACCAGCACATTTCCATATACACCTCCCTTTCGGTCATGTGGCTTTCCTTCCAGGAGCACGTTCCATCCACTCCAGGTAAACATCCATCTGCTCCCTTTCTCGTCCAACTGACCTTGTAATTCTTCAAAGAACCTACAGTACCCATATGGTTTGTCGTACTTACGTATTGCATCGGCGACGAGAGTTTCCCTGCTGGCAGAGTTGCCATTTGTGTGCGCGGACAGCCTCGTTAGTAGACTGGGGGCACCAGATTTGATTCTCTGTCCTGAGTAATTGAAATTGTTATCATGATTGTGAACTTGGGTGCGTAATGGAGGCTATTGGGGGCGTAAAAATCTTAAGATGTACGGCAAATTACATTTAGCCTGGAGAACCAAAAATACATCAGACCAGTGCTAATTACTGCAATAGACGCGTTGCATTTGAAATTACGAGTCACACCACAGAGTTCTATTGGCCATCTGGCATTTTGACGCTTGCATTGCCTTGGCATGCGAACGCAAGGTGCACACACTCACGTCTCTGCGTTTGACTTATCGACCCCACCATCGCCTAAGGTAGCTACGGTATGCTATCATGTCGGAAATCTTGGACTCCAATCCACAATCTACATCTTTGTCGTCGGGGGGGATAAGCCTTGACTTGAGAAATGTCACCTTCAGTGAGCGTGCTTGTGAAGCAAATAACGGAGACTCAAAGGGCTGAGACATTTTCTTTGTACACTGCAGATACACAGGGTGATGTGAATATCCCGATCACCAATAGTACGTGCGGTGATCACTTAGTGCATCTCACTTCCATCCTCACGCCTGTGTAGACCCTCCGTTCGATCTTTTAGGGTTGCTCAATCCTGTTAAACGGGCATCATACAACACACGCAAGACTGCTGAAGATGTCGAATTTCCCGGGTGCATGCCGAACACGCGTGTAAGGATATTGGATGACCTCGAGAGATGGGCGCACGATGCTTCAGCTCCAAAGGTGTACTGGTTACATGGGCAGCTCGGAACCGGAAAGACAAGCATTTCTCACACTCTCTGCAAGCATTTGGATCAGCAGAAGATCCTTGGAGCCAGCTTTTTTTGTTCTCACTCAAGCTCAGCATTAAAAGATGCAACACGGATCATTCCTACAATTGCCAACATGCTTGCTCAATCTGACCCCAGGATCCAAACAGTGATGCATAATATCCTGAGGAACTCACTTGATGTGGCCGATCTCAACTCCATATCTGACCAGTTCAAGTCACTGGTGATAGAGCCCATTAGGCTCATCACAGAAAGCCAACATCTACTTGCCAATATTGTGGTGATAGATGCATTGGACGAGTGCTTGGAACCTAGGAGTGTAACACAGTTGATAAAGACGATCCTCGATGGTGTTGTGGATATGGCTCTGAAATTCTTCATTACAAGTCGACCTGAGTCCTGGATAACTTCGTCCTTCCATCACAGTCCTGCATCTTTTTTTCAGGAATATTCACTTCATAAAGGATCATTACTGGATGATGAACATATTGATATTGAAACATACCTGAGAATTTCACTGTCCAATATCGCGACAAAGCATGGTTATTCTCAGCACAATCTTCCCTGGCCAACCGAACCCGAGATAAAGAATCTTTTGGACCAGTCAGATGGATTATTCATATACGCTGCTACTGCGGTGCGGTATATCGATGATACGAACGTAAATCCAAAGACTCGTATAACTGAACTCACGCTCGGCGTTGCCTCTCCCATCTCTGGACCGTTTCTACAATTTGATAATGGACGAAGCATTCAGGAATCTCCTGATTGGCTCAGAAAAGATGGCGAGACACGAATTGCTTGCCACAGTAGCCTGTGTTCAAAACCCATTGTCGATCGCGGGCATTGCTTCCTTGTTGAAGAAGACGCAAGATCAGGTTGAGGTTGACCTATCTGGATTTAGGTCGGTAATCCATATTCCCTCCACCAGTGATGGGCATGTCACCATCTTTCACGCCTCATTCCGTGAATTCATCGTCGATCCCAAGCGCTGCCTAGGGCACAGCGTAGATGAATTGGAAGCGCACCATAAACTGGCCACCAACTGTCTTCAATGCATGAATAAGTCACTTCGTTATAATATTTGTAGCTTGGCTGAAGATAGAATTGGGATACTTCCGCATGAAACCACCGATCCTGGCATTATTCAGGAGGCGCTCCAATACTCGTGCATGTATTGGGCACTTCATCTTCTAGAAGCATTGTCCCCCGCAAATCCATCGACCATGCTCGACGGTCTGCCTGAATTCGCTGATAACCACATATTGCACTGGTTCGAGTGCCTGAGTGCATTTGGCGCGCTAGAAACCGGTGTCAAGTCTCTTCGCAAGGCAACAGAAGCGATATCAGTGAGTTCTGTGTTTGGAAATGAATGCTAGCTCACCAATCCTACAGAAATCCGGGACCAGCTTGCACAACAAGTAACACTTGCTGTTCGATGATGCTCGTCGATGCCTCCAGATGGGATCTGAAGCTATAAGCCATCACTGCCTCAACACCTATCGCTCGGTGTTTACATGGATTCCCAAACAATCCTTACTCAGACAGAAATATGCGACATTCTTATGTAGCATTCCTCAGGCTAAAGTCGTTGTGGGTGTTGCGGATTCTTGGGGGCTGACATCCGAGCAAGTCATGCGACACCGTGCAGCCGTAACCTCTGTGATGTTCTCTCATGACGGCAGCCGAGTTGTCTCTGGGTCCTACGACAAGTCTGTTCGTATTTGGGACACGGCTACGGGCGAGTTGGAACGCATGCTGGTGGGGCATTCAGACGTGGTGTGGAGTGTTGCCATCTCCCATGATGGGACACGTGTCGTATCTGGTTCGAATGACAAGTCAGTGCGCATCTGGGATGCAAATACAGGAGAGACTGTGCGCACATACGAGGGACATTCGGATTCGGTGCTGTCTGTGGCTCTCTCACCTGACGGGATGCGTATCGTGTCTGGGTCGTGGAAGTCCATTCGGATCTGGAGCGTGTTTAACGGGGAGACAGAGCGGGAACTAAAGGGGCATTCCCATTGGGTACAGTCTGTGGCTTTCTCGCCTGATGGGACTCGTGTTGTGTCTGGGTCGAGAGATATGATGGTGCGAATCTGGAATGAAGCGAAGGGAGAGATAGAGTGCATATTGGACGGTCATTCAGATTGGGTGTGGTCTGTCGCTTTCTCCACCGACGGGTCCCGTGTTGTGTCTGGTTCCCGTGACTGGTCAGTCCGTATCTGGAATGCTACCAGCGGGGAGATTGAGCGCATACTGGAGGGATATCGGAGTTCAGTCAGATCTGTTGCCTTCTCGCCTGGCGGGACCCGAATCGTGGCTGGCTTGGCTGACTCTTCCATTCGCATCTGGAATGTGGGGACGGGAAGAATAGAGCACGTGTTGAAGGGCCATGCGAGTGCAGTGGACTCTGTTGCATTTTCGCGTGACGGGACGCGCATCGTCTCTGGGTCACTCGATTGCTCTGTCCGGATATGGAATGTGAAGCAATTAAAATTGAATATAGTCTCACGTGAAACACCCCGCAACTCATCTCGCCCTTTGCATGTGATTCCTGGGAAGAGAGACCGCCGACTGATGGGGCGTGTGCTGCAGGGTCATGCCAATTATGTGAACTGTGTGGTCTTCTCCCCTGATGGGAAGCGAATCCTATCTGGTTCAGGCGACAAATCCGTGCGGATATGGAGTGTGGCTACAGGCAGGTTAAGGCACACACTGACGGGCCATTCATCTGCGGTGTCGTGTGTTGCATATCAACCTGACGGGCCACGTGTGGTTTCTGGTTCGGTCGACTACTCTGTCCGGATTTGGAATACCAGGACAGTCAAGTCCGAGTGGATACTTGAGGGACATTCAGATTCCGTGAAGTGTGTTGCTTTCTCCCCTGATGGTGCACATGTTGCATCTGGCTCGCTCGACTGCTCAGTCCGAATATGGAATGCGGCTACCGGGATAGCAGAGCATATACTCGAGGGACATCGCTCTTGTGTGACATCCGTTGCCTTTTTGCTTGATGGAACAGAAGTCGTCTCGGGTGCGAGAGATGAATCAGTTCGTATCTGGAATCTCAGCACCGGCGAATCGACTACATTGTTTGATTCTGCATCATTCCCATTGCCAGACGGAATACGAGTCTCCCATATCTTCCCAGGTGGGTTTCAAATTGTCGCCCCCAAGGAGCATCTTGTCTCCCTATCTTGGGATAAGGACTGGATTCTTACAGACCCTCCGTTCGCACCTTGCTACTTCCCCCCTGAGTTTCGTGGCTTTTACACCCATTCATTCTCTAAATACAAAGCATGTTTTGGATATCATTCAGGGAAGGTTGTTATTGTAGATCTTAATCCTGTTCATTCCTAATCTACCTTCTAATGAACCATATAATGCTGAACAAATTTTAGTGTTCTCCCAAATTTTCTGATTACTCTCACTTGCTCCTCATACTTGACTTATCCATTATCACACACATTAACGAAGCGCATCTCTCTCAACATCAGCCCTCGGTATTCACCATGACTCCTCAGCTACCCAAAATTGGGATTTCCTGTTCCCCAGGTGCATTGCCTGACCTCAACACCATTACACCTCTAATTTTTTCCAACACCTCAGCCACTCAACTTGAGGTTGAACTTTCACCTAAACAATCATGCTCATATAATTGTGGACCATAAAATTTGTCATCTTCTCCAAAATTCACAGCAGGAGACTCTCAGATTGCAATTCATGGTCTTGACATTCATCTAAATCACCAATATTGGTCTGTTTGCAATACTCTCACTCCTGCTTTCATTATCTATACCTTCTGTGGAAAAATATCATAATCCTTCTATCCCCAGAAATTTGTGATATCCAGATTGTTTATTTTAATCCCAGTCTTTGACACCTGTTAATATTGCTGTTATGGCCCGGAACATCATTCCCTCAGCCGAGCCGAGCATCCAGGTGCACTCCAAATCATTCCCCTGGTGTCAAGCTGCTTATGACTTGTTTCAAATGGCAGTCTTTGCACAAATTTAATCAAGCAAGCCTTTCAAGGTAAATGCTGACTGCTTCTACCTGTCATACTGGTGGACATATGGATTGAACCATTTCTGCAATACAGGTTGTGATGACGCAGAGCAGTTCGTCGACCTTTCAAATCACATGTGCACCACAATCGTCACTCACCGTTCCTATGAATAACTCTTAGCCTTCCCTTGTTGTTATTGTGTGTGGTTTATTATGTCTACCTATTATCCCAACCAGCAGATTTCCATATACACCTCCCTTTCGCTCATGTGGCTTTCCTTCCAAGAGCACGTTCCATCCACTCCAGGTAAACATCCATCTGCCCCCTTTTCTGCAAGGAACCTACTGTACCCATATGGTTTGTCGTACTTACGTGTTGCATCGGCGACCATAGTTTCCCAGCTGGCAGAGTTGAGATTTGTGTGCTCTTAACAGCCTCTTTAGTAGGCTGGCGGCACCAGATTTGATTCTCTGTCCTAAATAATTCATCTTGTTATCATGATTGTGAACTTGCGTGTGTAATGGGGGCTATTGGGGGCGTAAAAAATCTTAAAGAGGTACGGCAAATTACATTCAGCCTGGAGAACCAAAAATACATCAGACCAGTGCTAATCACTGCAATAGACGCGTTGTATTTGAAATTACGAGTCACGTAGAGTTCTATTCGCCAGCTGGCATTTGACGCTGGCATTGCCTTGGCATGCGAACGCAAGGTGCACACACCCACGTCTCTGCGTTCGACCCATCGACCCCACCATTGCCTAAGGTAGCTACGGAGCACTATCATGTCGGAACTCTTGAACTCCAATCCACAATCTACTTCTTCACTGGGGGGCATAAACCTTGACGTCAGAAATGTCACAATCAGTGAGGGTGCTTGTTGAGAAATAACTCGGACTCGAAGAGCTGAGACGTTTTCTTTTTCCGTTGCAGCTCCCAGGGCGACGTGAATATACCGATCACTAATAGTAAGTGTCTCGACTACTACTTAGAGCATGTCACGTCCATCCTCACATCTTCGTAGACCATCCGGTCGATCTTTTAGGGTTGCTCAATCCTGCTAAACGGACATCTTACAACACACGCAACGCCACTGAAGATGTCGAATTTCCTGGGTGCATGCCAAACACGCGTGAGAGGATATTGGATGACCTCGAGAGATGGGCGCACGATGCTTCAGCTCCAAAGGTCTACTGGCTAAATGGGCAGCTTGGAACCGGAAAGACAAGCATCGCTCACACTCTCAGCCACCGTTTGGATAAACAGAAGATTCTTGGAGCCAGCTTTTTTTGTTCTCACTCAAGCTCAGCATTAACTGATGCAACACGGATCATTCCTACAATTGCCAAAATGCTTGCCCGATCTGACTCCAGGATCCAAACAGTGATGCATAATCTCCTGATGAAATCACCTGATGTGGTGGATCTCAACTCCATCTCTGACCAGTTCAAGACCCTGGTGATGGAGCCCATTAGGCTTGTCGCTGAAAGCCAACATCTAGTTGACAATATTGTTGTTATAGATGCATTGGATGAATGTTTGGAACCTAGGAGAGTCATGCTGTTGATAAAGATGATCCTCAATGGTTTGGTGGACATACCTCTGAAGTTCTTCATTACAAGTCAACCTGAGTCCTGGATCACCACATCCTTCCATCACAATCCTGAATCTTCTCTTCAGCAATTTTCCCTTCATAAGGGATCATTACTGGAGGACGAAAAAACCGATATTGAAATGTACCTGAGATCTTCACTGTCCAATATTGTAACAAAGCACTGATATTCTGAGCCCAACCTCCCCTGGCCATCCAAACCCAAGGTAAAGAGTCTTGTTGACCCATCAGATGGATTATTCATATACACTGCTACTAGGGTGCAGTATATCGATGATACAAACGTAAATCCAAAGACTCATATTACTGAACTCACACGCTCAACATTGCCTCTCCCATCTCTGGACATTTTCTACAATTTGATTATGGATGAAGTATTCAGGAATCTCCTGATTAGCTCAGAAAAGAAGGTGAGACAGGAATTGCTTGCCACAGTAGTCTGTGTTTAAAACCCATTGTCGATCGCGGGCATTGCTTTCTTATTGGAGAAGCCATGAGATGAGGTTGAGATTGACCTATCTGGCTTTCGGTTGGTAGGTTGGTAATCCATATTCCCTCTACCAATGATGGTCATGTCACCATCTTTCACGCCTCATTCCGTGTATTCGTCGATCCCAAGCGCTGCGTAGCGCACGGCATAGATAAATTGAATGCACACTATAAACTGGCAACCAACTTTCTGCAATGCATGAATAAGTCACTTCATTATAATATTTGTGACTTGGCTGAAGAAAGAATTGGGATACTCTTGCATGAAATCACTGATCCTTGTATTATTCTGGAGGCTCTCCAATATTTGTGCATGTATTGGGCACTTCATCTTCTAGAAGCATTGTCCCCTGCAAATCCATCGACGATGCTTGATGGTGTGCCTGAATTCACTGATAACCACATATTGCACTGGTTCGAGTGCCTGAGTGCATTTGGCATGCTAGAATCTGGTGTCAAGTCCCTTCGCAAGGCAAAAGAGGCGATATCAGTGAGTTTGCTGTTTGCAAATGAATTCTAGCTTACCAATCTTACAGAGATTGACCTATCTGGATTTCAGTTGGTAATCCATATTCCCTCTACCAGTGATGGACATGTCACCGTCTTTCATGCCTCATTCCATGAATTCATCATTCATCCCAAGTGCTGCCAGGCACATAGCGTAGATGAATTGGATGCACACCATAAATTGGCCACCAACTGTCTTTGATGCATGAATGAGTCACTTCATTATAATATTTGTGACTTGGCTGAAAATAGAATTGGGATACTCCCACATGAAATTACCGATCCTGGCATTATTCTGGAGGCTCTCCAATACTCGTTCATGTATTGGGCACTTCATCTTCTAGAAGCATTGTCCTCTGCAAATCCATTGACGATGCTCGACGATGTGTCTGAATTCACCGATAACCACATATTGTACTGGTTTGAGTGCCTGAATGCATTTGGGAAGCTAGACTCTGGTCTTAAGTCTCTTCGCAAGGCAAAAGAAGCCATATTAGTGAGTTTGCTGTTTGGAAATGAATTCTGGCTCAGCAATCTTACAGAAATCCCAGACCATGCATAACAAGTGCCGCTTGCTGTTCAATGATGCTCATCGATGCCTCCAGATGGGATCTGAAGCTATAAGCCACCATTGCCTCAATACCTATCACTCGGCATTTACATGGATTTCCAAACAATCCCTACTCCAACAGAAATATGCAACATCCTTATCTGGCGTTCCTCAAGCTAAAGTCATCTTAGGTCTCATGGATTCATGGGGGCTAACATCCGAGCAAGTCATGCGACACCGTGCAGTCGTAACCTCTGTGATGTTCTCTCGTGACGGTAGCCGAGTGGCATCTGGCTCCTGGGACAAGTCGGTTCGTATATGGCACATGGCTACGGGCAAGATGGAACGCATGCTGGTGGGGCATTCAGACGTGGTGTGGTGTATTGCCATCTCCCTTGATGGGACACGTGTAGTGTCTGGTTTGAATGACAAGTTAGTGCAGATCTGGGATGCAAATACAGGAGAGACTGTGCACACATATGAGGGACATTCAGATTCGGTGCTGTCTGTGGCTCTCTTACCTGATGGGATATGTAATGTGTCTGGGTCATGGAAGTCAATTCAGATCTGGAGTGTGGTTGATGAGGAGACAGGGTGGGAACTAGAAGAGCATTCCAATTGGGTAGACTCTGTGGCTTTCTCTCCTGATGGTACACGTGTCATGTCTGGGTTGAGAGATATGACAGTGCGAATATAGAGTGAACCGAATGGAGAGATAGAGCACATATTGGAGGGTCATTCAAATTGGGTATACTCTGTTGCTTTCTCCCCCAATGGGTCCATGTTGTGTCTGGTTCCCATGACACCTCAGTCTTTATTTGGAATTCTACCAGCAGGGAGATTGAGCGCATACTAGAATGAAATCCGAGTCTGTTAAGTTCTATTGCCTTCTTACCTGGCAGGACCCGAATCATGGCTGGCTTCTTTGACTCTTCGATCCACATCTGGAATGCGGGGACAGGAAGAATAGAGCACGTGCTGAAGGGCCATGTGAGTCATGTGCAGTCTGTTACATTCTCGTGTGATGGGACATGCATTGTCTCTGGGTTGGGCAATTGCTCTGTCTAGATTTGGAATGTGAAGAAATTAAAATCAAGCACAGTCTCATATGAAAGACCCCACAACATATCTCACCCTTTGCATGTAATTCCGGAACAGAGAGTACCCTGACTGATGGGACATTCCAGCAGGGTGACCTCAGTGGCATTCTCGTCTGATGGTGCACGGGTCGTTTCTGGGTCATCAGATAACACAATTCGGGTCTGGAATGCCAGGACAGGACAGGTTGAGCATGTGCTGCAGGGTCATTTGGCTTATGTGGATTGTGTGGCCTTCTCCTGTGATGGGAAACAAATCGTGTCTGGTTCAGGCAATAAATCAGTGAGAATATGGAATGTGGCTACAGGCAGGTTAAGACACACACTGATGGGCCATTCATCTGCGGTGCTGTGTGTCGCATTTTCACCTGATGAGACACGTGTGGTTTCTGGTTCTGCTGACCAATCTGTCAGGATTTGGAATGCCAGGACAGTGAAGTCTGAGCAGATACTTGAGGGACATTCAGATTTTGTGATGTGTGTTGCTTTCTCCCCTGATAGGGCACATGTTGCATCTGGCTTGTACAACTTCTCAGTCCAGATATGGAATGTGACTACAGGGGTAGCAGAGCAAACACTCAAGGAACATGCTTCTTGGGTGACATCCGTTGCCTTTTTATTTGATGGAGCTTGAGTCATCTCAGGTGTGAGAGATGAATCAGTTTATATCTGGAATCTTAGCATCAGCAAATCGACTCCATTGTTCGAGTCTGCATTCATCCCATTTCCAAATGGAAGCTGAGTCATCCATATCTTCCCAGGTGCATTTCAAATTGTTGCCCTGGAGGAGCATCTTGTCTCCCTATCTTGGGATAAGGACTGTATTCTTACAGACCCTCCATTCACACCTTGCTACTTCCCCCCAGAGTTTCATAGCTTTTTCCTATATTCATTCTCTAAATCTAAAGCATTTTTTAGATATGAGTCAGGGAAAGTTGTTATTGTAGATCTTAATCCTGTGAGGCCCTAATTTATCTTCCAATAAATCATATAATGCTGAGAAAATATAAGTGTTCTCCCAAATCTTCTGATTACTCTCGCTCCTCACACTGGCCTTATCTTATTTGAAATTATCACACTCATTGAGCAAGAACATCTCTCTTAACATCAACCCTCAATGGTCACTATACTATACAACATTGGGATATTGTAAAAGTGATATGTTTAAACAATTACCATGATGAAGCCAAGGTTGTCAACCAACCTGTATTGTGTTTGATTGTTTCATACATGCCTCTTGTTCTTTGTGCTTATTGTTGTCCATACTCATTGTATTTGGTAGACTCCTTTTGCACTCCGACAACCACCATTGGCAGGGTGCTTAATCAGGTCTAAACAAAAATTCCATAATTCCCCATGTAGACATACCTCCAAAAAGACTTTTATCACATACCTAAGTATCAAAAAACTGATCAACCCCAGCCCCAATGTCCAACCATGCATTTACTGTTGGAAATTCATGGTAATCAATTTTTAGTATTTTCTTTATTTTCTATTACTGCCATGTACTTTTATTGTGTGCGTGTGTTCACTTGTTACATGTGTGACTATTGTCACATACAGGCATTCTCATTTGTTATCACTTGCGCGCATCATGTATGATGCTTGGTGCATGAAAGCTTTTTCCCTGTATTTGTGTTTTCTCATGTATAATAGCATAGCAATAATTGTAAGAATAAGAATTAGCTTTTATCCTTTCCACTCATGAGTCTGGCATTATCCCCCAATCCTTTCTTCTAAAATCATTTTAAAAATCATTTTATAACATTTACAAGTGGGGAAAAGGGCAGGAACATGCCAACACATTGCCCAGCTACCCCAGCCATGGCGCAGAAAAGGCTCAATGCCTAGGGGAACATAGCACCTAGAGCAATGGCAGGGACAGTCAGAGAGAAGCAGAGAGAGCCACTGAAGCATGCAGGACACCCTCCCAAGTAACAGGCACCAGGGTACTGCCTGACTACCAGAGGAGCCACAACTGACATGGAGACGCTGACAGGGGAGGGGATCTGGCACCTACTGGGGCAGGAGATAACAAATGCTGAGGAGGGTAAGCGCCATCTCAAACACACCTTACTGACTCTGCCAGGAGCCCTATGGGCAACCTACATGTTGTCTACTGTATTGCTACAAGTTACCTGGTATGTGGCAGGCAGTCAATGCAAAGAGGTTCATACCCTTCATGCTAGAACAGGTTGAGGATGATGTAAGAACCATAAGAGTGGCAAATATCATAGAAGCAAGCTTTGAGATGGAGAGGGCTATACTCACAAAATAGATACAGACAGCCATGAACCTGATAGACAAAGCCACTGTGCTTGCCAAGGATACAGATAGAGCATCACACCAACCTACAGAGAAATCCACAGCAGTGGTGGAGATCATGCAGACTGTGTCCTCTGTTGTTTCCACCATGGCAACTCAGATCAATGAGACCACATCCAGCTATAGAGATGCCTTATTCAAGGCCTTGACAGCACGATGGCTGATACCATCGGCAGCACACATTGTAGTTGCCAGATTACAGGCAAGGGAAGGAATCAGGCAATGACAGGTGCTTGTCAATGCTGCAACCCTGGGGTACCACATTCTTGAAGACCTTGATAATGCTAGACTCAACTTGAGGGCCAACACAGTCATCAATGACATGTACTTGGATGGTACCCAGGCTGTCATCAGTATGATCTAGAGGTGTCAAGATACGGTAACGCTGAAATATCGGTTAAGTCCTGCAAACCATTCTGGAGTGGCTAGGCTTCAACATGCTCGTACGTTGTGCCCTGCTGTTCTGTACGTGCCACTAATTTGGGTAGTGGGAGGAGCCTCATGAGGATGCCAAGGGCATCAGCTCGAGCGAAGGACTTTAGAAATAGGAAACGGACAAAGGGGTGCGAACCAATTGATATTCTGAGTGAGGAACTATCTACATACATCCCGCTACTTATATAGTTAAGAAGCAAGGTGTGGAACAGGGTGGCGTAAGGAATGGAGACCATAAGATATGAAGAAACCACATGGAGGCATTGTCTACAGTGATCAGAAATAGAATAAGGAATGTAAGCGGGATTAGAATAATAGAGTATGGCTGAGAATAAGATAATGAAGTGGTGGGTGAGAATAGAACAATAGAGGATGGCCCAAGATAAAACAATGGCAGCGGCCAGAACAATGAGTAGCCATCATGTTGTTTGGGGGAAACGGGTCAAGGAGTGGATAGGGGGTGAAGGAACAATGAAGAGGATAGGACGAGAGGAGTGGTCCATATGATGAGCCAATGCCGCATGGTAGTACGAGATGATGTGGGCAGGGGCCGGTTGGTCGGTATTCCCGAGTGAGCTGGTACTTGGTGTTGCCCCTCTAGTGGCTGAACCCATGAAGCCAGTAAGTGGAGTTAAAAATAGAGTTCTGGGTGTCAGCATGATGTCATGGTTTTGTTTGGGGAAATTCCCAGGCTTTTCATCAACTTTGTCTTTTACTCCCATCAAAGGATCAGGGCGAGGAATGGGTGCCATAACTAATGACGAAAAGGAGAGATTCAAGAAGAACTGGCTTGAACGACAGCATCAATGGAAGCAAGAGGTGGTGGATGGGGTTGCCGCAGATGAGGAGGCTGCTGAAAAGGCAAAAGTGGAGGTGGAGCAGGCAGAAAAGGCCGCTAAGGAGGCATTCGAGACGGCAACCAAGGCTGCTCGATTGGCTGGGGAAATTGCCCAGGCAGCCAAGGAAAAGCAGGTCTATTTGGCCTAGCAGGCAGTTACTTGGGCTCCTAAGGAGAAAGGGAACATGGGGGTCAGCCAGGACCTTGCAGGGCAGGGCAAGGCACTCAAGAACATGGGTGTCAAAGCTGTCGAAGATCCCAAAAGCCTGGGTGTGCTGAAGATGATGACGTGTAAGAGGGGTATGGACGTGGATACGGGGCTGAGTAGGAGAGGTAGGCCAAGGGGGGCCCAGGTATGCAGGGTTTTCTGTTCATATTTTTTTTTTGTGTTTTACTTATTTTTTATCAGTTCAAAAAGAAGCCGACCTGGGAGTGGTCACCCTCTCTTCGCCCTCCTTGTGACCATTGCAAGGAATGCAGAGAAGCCTGCCCCATTAGAAATGTGAGAGCGGCATGTGGGTGCTGCAATGCGTGCCGGGTAAAATGCAGTTTGGCGGTGCCTCTGCAGCGCAGGGTGAGGAGTCAGGAAGAGGTGGAGTCAGAGAGTGAGAGTGAGGAGGAGAGGGGAGGGGAGGAGATGGAAGAGGAGTGGCCAATGAAGAGGCCAAGAAGGGCTGTTACGATGCGACCGAGCGAACGGCCGGTGGCCATACAGCCGAGCAGGCATGAAATGACACTGGAAGTCCCCTTGCCTGGGGGGTCAGGGTTGCGACAACTTGCCGAGATCTGGGAGGACATCCTCTAAGAGAGGGCAAGGTTGAACAGGTTACTCCTTGAGTTAGTGGAAGGGGTGAGGTTCATGGGCTGTGCAATGGTCCTCTTGCATGAGAGTCTGGTTCTGCACAGGGAGTCGGCAGTGCCGGTAATACCGTTTGTTGCGGAAGAGTTGGGTAGTGAGGATCCAGGTGAGGATCAATTAAAAGATGATGAGGGTGAAGAGAAAGGGAAGGACAAGTGTAAGGAACAGGATGAGGAGATGGTGATAGATGAGACTTTGAAAGATGACTGATAATAGAATTGTTGTTTTTCTTTTTAAAGAAAGGATAAGGAAGGAAATAGAAGTATGTGAACAGAAGAAAACAAGTGAATGTGCCAATGTTTGTTTCAGCAGATTTGGTCGGGTTGGATGGAGGGATTAATGATATCGGGAATAGCGTGTCATAATGGGTAGGAATTAAGGTCAAGATTGTTATATCCGTGATATAACCCTGACACCTCGGACATCTGACATAGGGTGCTACGAAGCATCTCCCTCCAAACCAAGTCTGAGACAGTCCGAACCTACCTGATCACCTCTGAGTCCGACCAACGATGATCCCCTCGGACCTTGGACAACCTTCCTTTCTCGTTGAACAATAGTCTTATTGTAACACCAGTTGTAGATCTTCTTGTACTCTGTTTTCATTCGTCTTATTATTCTCCTGGCTATTCCTAATTAGTTACAATAAGGATCGTATGTATAAATACTTCCAGACTTCTGTACTATACCTCAGTTCAAATATCGACTTGTATTCCCACTCACTCTTGAACTCCGAAAACTTATCTTCTCTGAACCTCCGAAATAAAGGACTGACGATCGAGGAGGGCGCAACATTAAAGTTGAAGCCAAGTCCTTATGACTCCGAACACATGACTCGGACCAACTTACGTCAGCTTGGACCTGACGTGAACTCGGACGCTAACAGAGATAAAGAGTGAATGGAAGGGGGATTTTCTCTGGAGGGGAGGTTCCTAGCATTGCTTGGTTGCCACCCCCCCTGTTTAGGTAGATGTCCCATCATCTACAAGGTGTAAGCATGCAATTATGCCAATTGGATAAACAGGAACAGATGGGGATGGATGGAGAAGACCTTGGCCGAACGTGCCAAATGGCGTAGCTGACCAAGAGGCCTGAGCTAGAAACCCTTTTGGCGGAGTTTCTGGTGACAGAGCAGGATCCTGGGTGAGGCCTTTGGAGCAGTCGCATGTGCCGACTGGACCGAGGCCATCAGACACACCTAAAGGCATTAGTGGTGTAACAGAGCGTAATACTGCCCAATACCCTGTTAATCAACGGATTATAGTGGGTGAGCGAGTTGTGACCGAATGTTGCCGACCGACGGATCTAGTGACGTGATAACAGATGAGTGGACTGGTCATCCTATTGGAGGATCTAGTGACATGTCTATGTATTCAGTAACAACCGAATTTAGCAGTACTGGATCAATGAATTCTAAGGCGGAATAACATATGAGTCTAACTATGAATGGATAATGACTGAAAAATTTAAACAAAAATTGGGGGCATAGGAGCATTGATCTACACCTCTCTACTAGCATCTACCGAGTCAACGCAACTCTCGGTGTGCTCAGAGGCTGGCGGGTGGTGGACTAATCTTCAGTCACCGTTACTGAGTCCTCAGCATTGGCATCCTCAGCATCGGATGCCTGTGAGATGGAGTTAGAAGTGGTGGTCACACGGGCTTTGGTTGCCTTTAGGCATTCGGAAACTTTGTGATCACTGGTGGCACAGAGGAGACACAGGTTGTGGTCCATGCGTCTTTGCATTTGGTTGGGAGAAGTTTGCCATCCTTTCCAAGGGTTTTGGTATACTCGGATGGGTCAGGCATTTTCCCATCCTTTTTCTTGGATGCGTCCTTGCTGCTGTTATCGTTGCTATTATGTTGCTGGTGGTTGTCCAAGGTGGATCTGTTGTCAGGCTTGTCTGATCTGATATCTTTCTTCAGCTCATTGCTGCCCTCTGCAGACTGTTCAGCTTTTCGTTCCCAATACCTCATGTCAATCCATTGAACACGATTTCAGAGTTTGTCAAGTGTGCAGGGTTTGTCAAAATGGATGAGACTGTCTTTGATACGCTTCGGCAGTGCCGTGTATGCCTTGTAGAGGATGGTGTTGTCGTTATAGTCGACAAATGCCGCCAGCCTGTAGAATTCCACAAAGAACCGAGTGGCTTTGTGGTTGTCCTGCATGGTTAGCTTTTCGAGGGCCGTCTCAGCATCGGCTCTTTTGTCCCAAGAGCCGAAGTTGATCTGTAATTCATCGATGAAGAGCTCCAGGTTGCTGGTCCAATGGGGTTCCATATTGGGATTACCCGTCAGGTATGGCTCGAAACATTCCAGAGCTGTTCCTTTCAGGTAGGAGACCATGTAATTGACTTTTTGCCTATCGTCAGGGAACGAGTTAGGCTGGGTGTGGAAATTCATTCTGCAAAGGAAGATGAAACCCTTTAACTTCTTTGGGTCAGTTCCATCAAAGGGATTCTGGTGGTTTGACCGTCTTGTTGGTGGTCCCAAGCAGTCTTGCCAAGTTCGAGGATGGCATTCAGAAGGTCTTGATTGTTGGCTGGGTTCACGGGAGCCCTGGCCCTAGGAAGTGACCTGGCTTGCAGAGCTTGCCTAGGCTGTGGGACTGGTCGGGCTCAGGGAGCTTGCCTGGCCTGCGGTGGTATAGCCGTGGATGGAGGGGGTGTGGCTGCAGGTTGCAGAGGTGTGGCCATAGGCTGATGGGGTGCAACTGCGGGCTGAGAGGGCGTGGCTGTTGGAGTACGAGGAGGTTCAGGCATGTTTGCCTGCTGGGGGTGCTGAGGCTGTTTCTCAGGTTCAGCATTTGTGTCATAGTGTACTGAACCGGGTTCATCCTCTGCCGGATGGGGTGCTTGATTGTCATTATCATAATCTTCGTATTCAATTTCGTTGTCGACCACCTCTTTGATGCATGGTTCTTGCTTGAAGGGGGAGGCAAAATGCCATAGTTCTATTGTCGGCGAGGTATAAGCAATGAGAAGGTACCAGAGGCTTCACACTCCCTTTGTTGATTTACTGTGGTGGTGAGCCGATTGTCATCCATACGGGCTGTGGATCTAGTTTGTGAGGGCATGATCGTAAGAACGGAGGTAGCACGGAAAGCAGTATCACTCAGAATATACTGTCAAGATTCGGTAATGCAAAATATCGGTTAAGTCCTGCAAACCGTTCCAGAGTGGCTAGGCTTCAACATGCTCGTGCGTTGTGCCCTGCTGTTCCATGCATGCCACTAATTTGGGTAGTGGGAGGAGCCTCGTGAGGATGCCAAGGGCGTCAGCTCGAGCAAAGGACTGTAGAAATAGGAAACGGACAAAGGAGTGCCAACCAATTGATATTCTGAGTAAGGAACTATCTACATACATCCCGCTACTTATATAGTTAAGAAGCAAGGTGTGGAACAGGGTGGTGTAAGGAATGGAGACCATAAGGTATGAAGAAACCACATGGAGGCATTGTCCACAGTGATCAGAAATAGAATAAGGAATGTAAGCGGGATTAGAATAATAGAGTATGGCTGAGAATAAGATAATGAAGTGGTGGGTGAGAATAGAACAATAGAGGATG
Organism: Gomphus sp. MG54; assembly: GCA_003314385.1. Lineage (NCBI taxonomy): Eukaryota > Fungi > Basidiomycota > Agaricomycetes > Gomphales > Gomphaceae > Gomphus > Gomphus sp. MG54. Next base: position 750 of record QLPG01015742.1, on the reverse strand, counting down.
GCCCAAGATAAAACAATGGCAGCGGCCAGAACAATGAGTGGCCATCATGTTGTTTGGGGGAAACAGGTCAAGGAGTGGATAGGGGGTGAAGGAACAATGAAGAGGATAGGACGAGAGGAGTGGTCCATATGATGAGCCAATGCCGCATGGTAGTATGAGATGATGTGGGCAGGGGCCGGTTGGTCGGTATTCCCGAGTGAGCCAGTACTCAGTGTTGCAGACTTGACAAGAGGCTGGAATAAAAGGTGGACACTTGTCAAAGTTGTTCTGCCATATTAGACAGATAAAAGTAATAGAATCAAAATTTTCCATTATTTTCAACTGACAGATGATAGCAAAGAGTGATCACTATTTTTTGTTACAGTATACAGGGTATATACTACATGAAATACAGGCAGAACAAATATTTGAGACAAAATACAGGAGGGATGGATCATACATGAAATCAGAAGGGAGAAATGTATTTTACAGGTATTGGGGAAAGAAATGGACAACAAACAACAATAAAGTAACCTATGTATCTCAAAAATGAAAAAAAAGGATGGTGGCTGGCCAAGCCTCTGCTGGTCCTACAATGCTATGCTAGAAGTTATTGAGAAATGTATATTTGTATAAATAAATGTATTATCACTGTAACATATTGCATCAATTTGTTATGGCCCATGCCACCAAATGAACCCACATTAAACCCCATAACCACCCATGCCGTTCCCAGGACCTTTCTGATTGCTCAAAAACTGAATAACCGAA